>VZRE01005401.1:229984-280170 GCA_013396775.1 Cephalopterus ornatus | reverse complement strand
CTTTACAGGCTCTTTCTCTTCTGAGTTTTTTTTTTAATTTTGTTCTTCATGTTTACGTTCAAGTAAAATCTAGCTTTAAAGTTGAGGGGGTTTGTTGTTTTACTGTAGTGTTTTAAAACCACTCTTTTTTGGAACTTTGGGATGTTCTCTTAAAGGAAAAGGTTTTGGCAGAAAACACTGACAAAGTCCTGTTATACCTCTCAGGCAGAGACCTGTGTTGTGAAACAAAGTACTGCTGAGTGGTTATTCATTGCCTCACTCCACCCTGGCCCAGCACAAAATAAGTTTCACTTTATATCTCCAACAACCCCACTTCTGCAGAGTTCCTCCCTCTTCCATGACACATGCTGCACAAAAGAGTCTCACAGGTGGCCTTGTGCAGTTGTTTGCATTTCACCTTCTAAATGCAGAAAACTTACTTTTATGATGAGATAAACTGTGATCCAATGGAATATGCTTTAAGAACCACTTAAAATGTATTGAATCTGGAAAATAAATCCATCACTTTTGACTCTGGCAAGACCCTACAGTCATGTCAATGAAGAGTTTGGCCTGCTTAAGATCTCATCTTTATACAGACTTAATAAACTATAACTTGTGAGAACATTTTCGAATTACAAAGTTGCAATACACACACATCTTCACGTTCATATTCTTAAGGTCATATGAAAATACGTTGCACTTTCTGCAAATGCAGTTAACATTAGAAGTCACTGACAATTTATCTGAGACAAAGAGGTTACCGGGGAAGCTTTCTAACTCCCTTGATTGTTATGGAAATAGTTAAAATATTGAAATGAATTTAAGGAGTTATACATGTCAGTCCTGTTATAATTTGGAGACAATGAATAATATATTCCAGACAAAGTGAAGGCAGCTATAGAAGTAAACTAAAATAGGAAAATTACGCCCACCAGGCATTTAAATTTAGGAGCTGAATAAATTATCCATACATTAAAAGGTTCATATATTTCAAAGAAAGCATAAAAAAGTTTAAAAAAATAACTGAGAAAATGTAACAAAAAGCAGAATAATTCCAAATGTGATCAAAGCTGGTGTGGAAACCTATTAAATGGATAGCCTTGTTGAACAAAAATTATACAACACTACTTTCACATATCTATTCTTTTAGCAGATATTCACTTAGAGTGTCTGCTGCTTTATGAGGCAAGTTTTAATCTAGTACAGTGGAAAAAAAAAATCATTAAAACTAAGATTTTTATCCATTCAAATTTCTATTGTATTTTTTCATCTTCTGGCACAATGGACATTTATTGGTTTTAATCAAGTGTACTCTTTTATGTGGTATTCTCCCAAAAGGACTTCCATATATTCTTCTATGATTCAGTTCACTGCATATGCTATTCTTACAAATCTATTAATTAAAAAGTTCACTCAGTTTATCTGATGAAACTCAAAAATACCTCAACAGTTTTCTCATGTTGAAAAGCTGATTCTCCCAACGTTCATCGAGGCCTTAGTTAAAACTTTATATACGTAGCACTTACAAACATACGCCACTACCACAGAGTATCTGAACTGCTGCTGTCCTGGTTTTATAACAGATTTTGTTAAAAATATCTGAGTAGAGCTTCATGTCTTTTCATTAAGGTGACTTCAAAATAAGCAATAGTGAAGATGCTGTCATTCATGCTATGACTTAAGAAAAATTCTGCGAACAAGTTCTTTCAGACCTCCAGTGAACTGAACTAATGATGTGTACTTTCCAGTGAGGAACAGACTCATCACTATTTAATATTGCTGTTTAACAGAGATTGCATTATACTTCCCAGCTTCAAATGGGATGCCCTCCTTTGCAGCTCATTCCAAGAGAATGAACACCTTCAAGTAAATCCAGCCAAGACAACTGACACTGGTACGATAGGGACAGTAACACAGTTAGGTAGTTTTCTTCTGTGGGCAGTAGTGATTGCAGAACAGTGCCCAATGGACTGCAGGCCTGAATGGTCACAATGAAGGTGGATTTCAGAGACAGACATGAAAGCATATTACCATCTTACAGAGCACTGACAACGTCTGACTTCACTAGATGGCTTCTGAGAACTGCTTGTGTTGAGACACCCTGTCAGAGAATTAAAAGAGAGTCTGTTTTCTTCTTGCTAATGGCTCATGTCGTTTAACTATGTGATCACAGAGAAATAAAGGCTAGACCCATACAATCGTGGATACAATCAGAAGATATTTTGAACTAAGAAAAGTTCAGGTAGCAGATACATGAGGATTATCTTGAAACAACTAATTTTACAATAGCAGGAAAGTTACTTACTTTTATTTGCCATACCCCATAGATTTATTTATTGCTCTAAGTTTATCCAGTGTAAATGCTGGGCACTTCCTGGGCATCTGCCTATGAAAGAAAGATATAACACCAAACAATATTTACTCTGTAACCAGACTGTGCATTCCTCTGTGTGTGCAGTAAGTGTGCTTCTGTGTGAGGGAGCTTATTCCATTTGGAAAGCATTTTATCCAATGTATTTTAAAGACTTCTCCAAAGGGACTTAAAGCATAGCATTTTGCATGCTGTAAATCAAAGGCTCCCTTACTGAATACTTATTTCACTTATTTCACAGTAGAGCCACAACTGATGTAAGAAGGTCAAATCATTAGAGGTTCATCAGTATGATGTGGCCCATTATTTATAACTTTGTGAATATTAGCTAAAAATCATTTGAATAGCACTTTACTTATTAACATATTATAAGCTATCTGTGCTCAGTGTTACCATAATTTTGCTGGTATAGCTCTTAAATATATAAGTCTTGCTAGCTTATGAGGAATATTTGGGCATAAAAAGAATGTTGCAAGGGGCTGTGCTCTTTCTGAGAAGGAATAAACACATACAAGATTCACTATCAAGGAAATTTTATAATGTGGAGTCCAGACAAGTCTGATATATAATGCAGCAATTTATGCTTCTTAATTTAGCTGGTCAATTTTCTTGGAAATTTGTGGGTTTGTTTTGAAATTATATAGCTGAGGAGGTACACAGTAGTAGGTCACCAAAGAAACCACCCTTTCTGCCTTTGAATGTGACCTGACCTTAAGTCTTTTGGGATATGTGGTTCAGTCACTGATTGGTATTTGTAATGTGTTGTGACTAGTAAAATTCAACTATTTCATTTTGTAAGAGCTGGTTCTTTACCTGCAAGTTGCAGCAGTGCAATTTCACTTGCTCTGGGTGTGGGGATTTTTGATTGATGAGTCATTCATATTGGTAAAAGTTCTAATAAAGACATAATTAGGCCACTGTGTATTCCTACAACTTTAAAAGCTTTCCCACTCCCACCAGAAGAATTCTTTTTTTTTTACTGGTTGGGTCCCTAACATTGCCCTTTCTTTAGCAATTTGCAGAAGACGGCAGTTTATTAATTTTGGGACAAAAGTATGTAAACTTTAGGCCTCCAAATCTAAACTCTCACTGCAAAACTAAGCTTCACGAATGCAAAGAGCAAAAGGGGATGTAGCCTGTGGCTGCACATGGCTACTGGTCTTGTCTGTACACTGGCAACCTCAAATTGCAAATGACCATGGACTTCTAGCTAGGTTAGGAGAGATTTGGGGCAGATCATGAGGGCTTTTCTAAATAGCGAGAGTAATATGCTACACGAACAGAAGGCAGGAACTGTCCAGGTTTTTGCTGGGGAATTAATGAAATTTGAAAAAAAGGGATAATCTATAGTTTCCTATCTAAACTATCAGGCTGGATAACTGAATTGCTCAGAGACAAGGATCCTATATTCTCCCCTCTCCCCAAAAAATATATATTTTTTCTAATATATAGGGTCATTTCAAGGAACCTGATGAGTCCTAGGAAGAATGTTCAGGTCATTTAGACATGGGGAATCATCTTTGCATTTTATAAGGCCAAACAGTTTCAGAATTGTGCATTGTACTGAAGAAATTATTGGTGGATAATTTAGAAAAGTTAATGAAATTGTAACACAATCAAACCATAACCCTTTGTATCTAGTATTCCTCTGCATATTCAGCATACCTTATTCTCCACTTTCTAATGTATGTGAATAGCTAAGTAATAGAAATCATCATATTACTGATCTAAATGAATCCTCACCAGATAGTTTTAACGGTTTTAACTACACCAGTATAGTAAAACTCCAGCTTAATCCCGGTGGACGATGAATTGAAGACAGGTTTTAAAAAGATAAAGAAGGGTGGATTCTAATTTTTACTGATGAAAAAGGATGCGTGAATTCTGCAAATCAAGGTGCTGAACACTTGGGATGCAGAAACTTCCTTTGTATCTTATTTTCAGCTGAAGAGTCTAGAAAGAAAAATAATGTGTCTTTCTTCTTTTTCTTTTGGGAGGAATAAAAAAAGGCAAAAAAGCTCTGTTTTCCTCCCGAGTCATGTCATTTCTTTCATACGTGTCTTTTCTTTGTTCAAAAAAAAGCTTTTGCCTTTTGCCTACATGCCTTGTTTTCAGTGCCATATGTCAAAATCTTACAGTCAACTTTTGATTTTATCACCTATTCAGTACACGAGAAAAACAGCAATTATTTCAAGTACAGGGTATGTGGATTTTTTTTTTTAATTTCCATTTTAAACCCTTTTAGTCCAAATCCAAGCCTTAAAAATTTGGCAACATATATTTTTTGATGTCTTGCAATTAAATCATTCTGATTTCACACTGTTGTGAAATCAGCCACTTGGAAAAAATATGTAAGAGTCCTGATTTGCCTTTCTGAATCTATTTTTCACAGTTGCAAAGTCCTGGTCAAACAAATTAAATTACTACAGCAGTATGTAACTAATTTTATGTAAATTAAGATGTTAATGTTCTGAAACGCATTCCTGAAAATGGTCTGTTTTCTCTTGCAGCTTTTCTTCATTAATGCCACCATGGAAATCTAAAAATTAATTTCTACAAGACTAAGTGTTGCTCCCTGTCCTCTAAAGAACTAATTTTGTAAATAGTCTTAATGGTCATCTGACACTTCTCAGTAGCCCACCAAAATAAATCAACACCGCTGCCTGTGTGCCAACAGAATGGGCAAACGTGAATTCAGTTTTTTTAAACATCAGATGATCTAAGCAAATTTTAGTTGTGTTGCTGGGTACATAATTATTGTAATGTTTTAACCTCTGTTTGTGGAAGTCCCCTAACACAAGCAAAATTGACGCTGTAGGTCATCAAGAAAATACAAGATTAGCAGAATAAAAATAAGCATAATTGGAAGCCAGAGGAATGCAAAATCAGAAACAACCTTATTATTTGGCTTGAAAGGTTCAAGCAACAAATACATTCAGACACACACAAAAGAGGCAAATCTGAAAAAAGGTAGCTAAAGCCTCAATTTCCACCTACGAATTTCCTCACTTTGTCTGTCATCATGTCAGATTAGACTGAGATAAACCATGATTATCTTTTTAATTATTTTTGCATGCAGATCCAGATTGGTTCTATGTTAATTTTTTGCTACGTATTCTTAACGATCATCTGCAGTGGTAACATAAAGTGGGTCAGGTCCCTCAAACATTAGATAAGCTATTATATGGGCTTGAAGAAAGACGACCTCTGCTGCTACAACTTTTCTGCAAATACCAAAGTATTGTATACAGGAAGATAATTTTTCAACATACTCCATCAGTTTAATGCACATCCCTTACATCATCACTGTGAAGAATGAAAAGATGAGAAGATATCATTCTTTTGTATTTCTGAAACTCTATTTTCCAAAGAAATTTTCTTAGCACAGTTATTTTGCCTACACTGAACTTGTTTCTCCACTTGTGAAAATCGATGAAAGTTTAGTCATTGGCTTCAGTTAAAAATCCGATGATTTTGCATAGCCACAAACCACTGAGAATCTCACAGCATTATAAACTAAATGTTACCAGTTCTTAGGAAAAAAATTGCATTCTTCCTAAAACGTCTTAATCTGAGATCAATATAAGAGAATCTAACTATTTTTTAAAAAATAAAAAACATTAATATTAAAAACTTAAAATCCAGACTGTCAGCACAATGAATTATGAAGGATTTAAGAAGACTTGGAAATAAATTTTCACAGTCCAGATTATTTTTTTATTATGTAAGTGTGATTGAAAACATTATTTTTATTTTTCAGCTATGTAAAAATACATATGTAAAGAAGATAAATTTAATTTATTTTCCACAGTGTGCAGATATTTAAGGTGATTGATTTAAGCTTGCCTGAATTCCTAAAGGTCCGTACCCTGACTTTTATCCAGTGTGACTTCAAAAAAGAGTTCTCAAATTCTGCCAAACCAGTCACTTCATGAAACTGGCTGAGACTTAAGAGTGACTGAAGTCAATATATTCTAACAGCAAGTTGTGCTTCTGAGCCATACAGGTTAATGAGTTACTGCTATGCATTAACTGAGTGTGCTGGCTGCTTATTCACTCTTTGTTTGTGTCAAACACAAGGTAAAACACATTAGGTTAAACTTTAATGAAAAAAGGTTATGCTAATGCATTTTACTTTGGATTTGCCAAAGGCTAAGAGTTCATTTAGTACCTCTTAAAGCAATGGCAACTTGATGAAATGCCTAAGCCCCAAATAAGACAGATTATGATATAATTCAGTCACCCTGATTTCTGGGTTGTAATTATTAAACAAAATTCAGATTCATAGATTTCAAGACAATATTTATTTGTTCAAGGAAATATGTTGCCAAAAATTGAGTAGCGGTCAGCTTCATTCAATCTGTAAGTACAGTGAGTAACCACCATTTCTCCTCTTGTATTATTTCCTTAGAAACTGAGATCTGGGCCTTCATCCACCTTCACATGTGTGTCTAGACTTTAAGTAAAAATAAACTTCTTCTGAAAGCTACAGTGTTGAGCCTTGCACATATGTCCACTAGAATGAAGGTAATACCTGTTGCAAGATATTGTGAAAATGAGTGGCTGGAGAGGCAAAAATAAAATAAACAGGAGAGCAGTCATGGATAAAATATTCCCTTTGAAAGCTATTAGTAGTCCTTCTGAGAAACAGATGACAAATGGATCACATCTTTTTCACAGTTGACAAGAATTCTGGAGGAAAATACTCTTCTTGCCATCATGGAAGCTTATATATCCTTCAACAGGGAGGAATGGGAAAACCTCAAAAATTCTTTTTTTTTTTTCCTGAAAAGCTAAGGAATTTTCTAAGAAAATTTCTTGATCTGAAAAATTACATAAGTGCTTGGGTTTGGCTTTAGTTAGCATATCATCTGCTGCCTGATTTCATTTGAAATATTATTTCTTTCATCTACTGTTTCTATATATGTGAAGGTTTGACTAATTTTTAGGTACACCTCATTTTTGCATACTTTTCTAAAAGTCAAAGAACCAGCATAACCACTAAGCTAGTATTTGAAAACTTTGGTTTAGGCACATGATTATCAAAAGTCATTACCAAACACCATCAAAAGTCAAAGCTTTGTCTTCTAGTTTCTGGCTCAGTAGATTTCTTGCATACCTGAAGATGTACAAGGTACTCTCAGCCAGG
The DNA here is from genome assembly GCA_013396775.1 of Cephalopterus ornatus. Classification (NCBI taxonomy): domain Eukaryota; kingdom Metazoa; phylum Chordata; class Aves; order Passeriformes; family Cotingidae; genus Cephalopterus; species Cephalopterus ornatus. Next base: position 272,668 of record VZRE01005401.1, on the reverse strand, counting down.
CTTTCATTGTTTATAGAATGACTGAGCTTATCTGGTGATTAGAATAGAATTCATAGAATAAAGGCAATCTGCTGATTTTCTTATCCAACTCCTTCCTGTTCAAGCAAGGCTACTTAGCACTGGTTGCCCAGGACCATGTCCAGACAACTTCTGAATCTCTCCAGCGATGGAGAGATGGGAAACCTGTGTCAGTGCTCAGTCATCCTCCCAGTGAAAGAGTGGTTGCTGATGTTTAGATGGTGGGAAGTGTGCCTCTGGTCCTGTCACTGGGCATCACTGATAAAAGCCTGCCTCCATCCTCTTTCCATCCTCCCTTCAGCTATTTATACACGTTGACAAAATTCCCCATGAGCCTTCTCCAATTCAGTCCCAGCTCCCTCAGCCTTTTCTCATAGGAAAGATTACAGAATCACAGAATCACAAGATATGCTGAGTTGGAAGGGACCCACAAGGATCATTAAGTCCAACTCCTGGCTCTGCATAGAACCATCCCCAAGAGTCACATCATGTGTCTGAGAGTATCATCCACACAGTTCTTGAACTCTGTCAGGCTTGGTGCTTTGACCACTTCCCTGAGGAGCCTGTTCTGGTGCCCAACCACCCTCTGGGTGAAGAACCTTCTAATATCCAACCTAAACCTCCCCTGACACAACTTCAGGACGTTCCCTCAGGTCCTGTCACTGGTCACCACAGAGAAGAGATCAGTGCCTGCCCCTCCTCTACACCTCACAAGGAAGTTGTAGACTGCAAAGAGGTCTCCCCTCAATCTCTTCTCCACACTAAATAGACCAAGTGACCTCAGCCACTCCTCATACAGCTTCCTCTCAAGACCCTTCCCCATGTTTGTTGCCCTCCTTTGGATGCTCTCTAAGAGCTTAATATCTTTCTTATATTGGTAGTGATCTAGTCCCTTATTTATCTTAGTGACCCTTTACTGGACTCTCTCCAGTAGGTCCATATCCTTTCTGTACTGGGTAGCTCAGCACTGTGCACAGCATTCTAGGTGTGCCCTTATCAGGGCTCAGCAGAGGGGAAGGATCATCTCCCTCAACCACCTGTCAAGGTTTCTAATGCAGCCCAGGACACCTTTCTTTGCTTGAAGGGACTCATTGCTGGAAAGGGCTCATTTCTGGCTTCACCAGGGTCAACCAGGTGATGTCCTATAAAATTGCATTTACTGGTCAGGCCCCAGCAGATACTGGTGTGTGGAATTATTCCTCCCCAAGGGCAGAACTTTTCACTTCCCTTTGTAGAAATGCATGAAGCTCCTGTCAGCCTATTTCTTCAGCCTGTAAAGGTCTGGACAGAAGTAAACCCCCCTTTCTCTTACGAGTATGGCAAATCTTCCTCTAGATCATTTTCCTAACCTGGGATTTCTTACAAACACTTTCCCCTACAGCATGCTGTCTCAGTTTCTGCCTGAAGGGAAGCTGAGTGTAGCAAAGGGTGTTCTTGAAATCAAAATTCTCCAGGGGCCAATTCATCCTTCGACACCAAATAATATATGTGTAGTCACACTATATATTAAATACACTATAAAAGTAATAATGTTTGAAATTGGTTTTGCATCTAGTGTGAACAAGATTTTTGAAACAAGAACCTTTTGAAACAGGTAGGAATTTTGGAAGACTGATGCAGCAAATGTTTTTTCTAGGTGGCAATGCAGAAATGCAGGTTACTGTAGAAGGTAAAATCTTGACAATTGCAGTCCTGTCTACTCTATAACTCTATTGGAGTTCACACAGTAAGTTTCAAATGAATATAGATATGCTTCAGCATTCTTGTTCAGTATGTCCCTTCTCCATGGTGCCTTATTATTATTACAATTCCATGTAGTGGCACCTAACTGGCAGAGTCAGGTTATACTCCAGTGTGCTAAACAAACATAATAAATGACATGACAGTCTCTGCCACAATACATGGACTTCACTCTGACAGGGCTAGATCCAGCGAAGGAAAAAGCAATGATCTATTCTGACAAGATTCTGAAGGTATTTAAAACAGATGGAAAACCCTAAACTCAGTATGAATGTCCTCCTTAACTGTCTTGAATCAACATGAGGTAGCTTATTTCATACAGACTGCAATACAGAGCCAGACCAACAGCACGGATTTCCATACCAAAGTCTAATGGACAAGTATATCGTTCCACTTATTGTGAGGCACTGTAAATACTTATTCTCAGAGTATTTGACTTGCCCGTTTTTATACCTTTTGTGGCACTTCCTGAAGTTCACAGCTAAGCTGCTATGTTGTCTGATTTCAAAGTCTGTCTAATGGCAAACAGATGTGACCTAGTCATGCCAAACTTTTGGTTGCCTTTGGAAAACAGATACAGGAATTATGGCTGCAGAAACCAAAAACCAGAACTCTAGTTTGGAGGCAAACAGTCCTTTCCTGATCTGCTTATATAATAATGGCATTTCATACTGCTGTAGACTTTAAGTAGTGATTACTATTTTCTACTATATACCAATAAAATTTTAAAAATTAAGCACTATAAAAATATCTTTAATTAATATTCATATGCCATGCCTTACAGAGTCACACTGTGCACAATGATGTTTCCTCCTTCCATCAATATGTACAGTCTAAATGCCAGCCTTATACCAGCACACCAGATTGTCTCTGAATATTTTCGTATTTACTTGTTCACTTTCTATATAAGATATCCAGCTGGTTATGGACAGACTTCGTAAAATGTGAGACATTATTTGTAAGTGGCTACAAGGCTAAAGCACTGCTATTATTATTTGCTATCATTAGGGAAAATATGTGTTTATGTCTTCATACTGATGCATTTGGAAGTAAATATTATATAACATTATATTATATGCATTAACACTATGTAAGATCAAGAATCTTTAATAAATTTCCCTGCTTTGATACTGAAACAAAGAATTTCTATTATAAACAAGAGCATAGCACCTGTGTTTTTCACAAAAAAAAAACATTTTGCATAATGAATTCTCTAGATTCTGCTATTGTTCAGTGAAGTACACACTCATGCAGAGAACTGCAGGATGGAGATTTCAATAGGAAAATAAGTTAATTTATGACAACAGCTAAGTAATAAAAGAAAGGCATATGAAAAACACAGAAAAACATGTCTGAGCACCCTGCCTTTCAAAGAAATGAGACTACAAGGCAGTATAATCTTTTGTGTTTACTGAAATATTGGATATAGTGATAGGCACCAGAGTAAGAAGCCTACATTAGTCTTGTCAGTTTTGTTAGTCTTACGTAGGATAGAGTGTGCACACTCCTATCCTTTCAGATCTAGATACAGTTCTATGAAAACAAAGCCAGATTCTGCTCTGTATTTCTTGTTCAAGGCATCCTTCCCCAATGAAACCAACACCATACACTTTTGATTGTTTGTGGTGGTTGCAAGAGATTATAAACTTAAACTCTGTACAGACCTTAAATGTCACCATTACTGAATGCAAAGTTAAAACATTTTTACAGATGAGAAATGCTGTTAGAATAGCAGTAGCGAATTCATCTGGTAGGATGAATTTCTGTTATATGGTCGCAAAATGAATCTACTTTCTTAAACGGGTAAAGGGAAGGGACAGTCAGTCTGAGATTTACACCTGATTTGTGCTATAGTCATCTTTGAAATTAAGAAGTGTATCCTTGCATTTCATTAAATTCTGGCTAATGAGATAACTGTCTTCCCAAGGAGGGAGTGATGAAGTACTCATGCCATAAAGCATAAATTAATGCTGCAAGGTTAAACACTGGAACTAACTCATGTTTCAACAAAAGCCCCTACCAGCAGTTAAATTAACTGACATAAATACCATAAAATCTGTCTTTATTTTAGTCTCAGATGATGCTTCTTTTTACACCCTTGCTTTCAGTTTGTATAACTCATTTTTGCACATTATTGCATGCATCATTTGCCATTTAAAGAATCAGCTACAACTGAAAAAAGATTTAAGGAATCAAATACTCAGGGAAAAGAACCTGTAGGTATGAGGAATACCCCTATCATACTGTATTTTGCCCATACTCTTTAAAGAAAATACCACCATAGACAACCACAGTTCAAAGAAACAGTTAATTATGTTGAGAATAGACGAAAGAAATCTACTTTTTCAGCTCTTTGATAGACATTTTGAAAAAAAAGCTAAGGAAAACCTGTGGTGATAATAGGTTTGATATATATTCTGGCAAAAAATTATATCACATTAATGAGGTGGCTTAAAGGGCTCATGCATTTTGTAGGAGGCATTTCAATGTATTAGTATAATTAGCAGTGATGAGAAAACTGTTTGGAACTGAATTACCTCTCACGAGTTCATTTGAGCTATATGAAATTACACCATGCAAGAAGGAAAATTATGGAGCCATCCAGAGAGAGTTCATGCCTGATTTGATCATAGTCACTAATTGGATGATCATTTTCGTAAAGCTTTTCAAATGGTTGACAGTTTCTGCCTCTCATTTTTTTTAATGGACTAGCTCTTTATTTCTTGCACTAAGCAACCAAACATACATTTATTCAAGATTTTGGTGTTTCTACAGGGACCTACAGGTGTAATTGTCACAATCTGAGCAACCTTTATCCCCTAATTAGCTGCTTTTTGGGGACCCCTGATGAGAGTTGCTGTTCTTGTTAACAATCTTAGAGAATACCTGATGAGTAAGACTCTCCAAAGTCTGATGCATGTCAGCAGACACCATATGACAGCAATTTAATGAAGTTAAAAACTGACTTGATTCTGATGGCTGGAATAGCATCTGTGTTGTATAGCTTTTGATTTCTGTTGGTCTATTTTTTTTTTAACATGAATTGGGTGTTGTGGGGAAGGATTACAGAAAGGTGAAGGATACAGGAAGGAAAGCTTATTAATGGAAATACTTTATGAGCCCTTTTTCTGTCCTTCCTAATATCCAGCAACACTGAGCAAATTAAAATGGTGCTAACCTTCTTCATATATTTTAAGTTAGATGCCTAATATATAAAATACTTGATTTGAGAGTCATTAAGCATTTAACTCAGATATGTTTTACCAGTTTTTTACTAATGGTCTTTGTGGTTTTTCTGGGTTTTTTGTTTTGTTTGGAAGGTTTTTGTTTGTTTTTTTTATTTATGCTTTCCTTTATTTAGTGCAAATATTTTGCAGTAAGATTTAGAATTAGTGTCACCACAAGTGTAAATTATTACAAGTATTTTCCACAAATAATACATCTGGGTTTAAAAGTGAGGAAGGAAAACAGAAGAGGAAGGGTTTTACAGTCTCTTAAAAGAAAAAAAATAGGATGATAAGTTAAGAATACTTTAAGAATACTTCAAGAATACTTCAATTACTTCAATTTAAAAATACCTCAATTACAAGGTATAATTCAATGTTGGTAACCCTTCTAAAGTATTTGTGTGGACTGTTCTTGGAAATTTTCTTGAAGCCTCTTGTAAGAACAGAGGTTCTTTCTGACTTTCTCTGTTTCCTAAAAATTTTCATAAGCTTTCTAGCAATCACTTACAGAGAACACTAGCACTTATTTAGATGCTATCAGTGTATAAATGTGGATCTACACAAAATTGTTATCATTACATGCAGTATTCTATGTTCATATAACTCTCATATTCCAGCAGACTTTATAGAAGCTTGTACAAAATATTATTTAATAGTTTTGTACTTTATTACATTCACTGAATTTACCTGCAGTGTCAAGATGTCATCCCAAAAAATCTGAAGTCCCAAAGAAATCCCAAGAAAAAGAGTATTTCATAAATCTCTCTTAACTGAGTCATGGTTTGAAATACATCGTTTAGTAAGATTCTGGCCAGAAGGTTATAGACTATAATCATGCAAAAATCTAGAAGAAATTTACCACTGGTTCAATACGGGAAGAACACACGTGTTCAGAAGTATGTTTGCAGAACATATACACTGTGCTACTGTTTTCAACGAAATAGAAGAACAACTGGTAGTACAAATGCCTTGTTTGGTGTTGTTCCTCCCTCTAATCCAGCAGAAAATTGTTCCAGTAACACGACTCATAGTCCTTTGGCCACTTTCATGTTCAACGTCACATGGAAGACAAATGCAGCATAGCCTTTTACATGCCATAAAAATTAATACAGGGAATTCACTAAAGTTAGAAATACAGAAAAGTACTATTTGAAGTCAAATTGAGGTAATTGAGGTCAAATACAGTGTTGAGCTCCCATTTCCAAATCAAGCCATATTCTTAAAGGATTCATGTCAATGGTAATAATAAGAATGGTCATGTAAGTAACTTTCTAGAGTGCATTATCAATATAAAGTAAAATTATTGTCACTGATAAAAGATTATTTTTTTTAACTTCAACCTCATAGTAGAGTTGGCAATTTTTATTCATAATGAAGCAATTATTCAAATAATGTTAATATAATGGATTTTACAGAAACTTGGCAATATGATGCAATTGTTCCAAAAAGCCACTTAGACATTATTTCCACTTCAGAGGCTACTCCCCATAGACAGTCATATGGACATTTCACTGCAGTTAAGTTGGGTTAATTTTTCACATGCAACAGTCATGTGTCTTTTTGCACAGGAAGGTGATTGTTTTAGCTGAGGAAACTTTCAACTACTTGAGGGTATGGAACAGTGTTGGTTTGCAGATACTCTATGCATGAAAAAAATCATCCAAATCAAACAGAATACTAAACCTTGTAGTTCAGGTTTTCCTAATGGAAGAGGTTTATATGTTAAGCAAAGCAAATGAAAGCTCTATGACAGATATTTATTTCATTAAGACATTAAAGCTGGCAGGTCTTCAGTTTGATCATAGCTCTATTGCTGTAAACTCAGTTTCTGGAAGTTTTATTACTTCAGCTTTTATGGTCGTAATATAGGAATTCCGAAAAGATACTTTTGCTCATCAGTTTTGTTCTGAATATCTGAAGTTGTGTGCACACATAAACAGTCTGGGAAAGAGCTGTGATTGTTTTATATTTGTAATCCTGGCTGTTTATTTGTACATAGAAAACATTCCATAATAATTATGAAGATAATAATTAGAATAGCAATGAGACAGAGTGAGGATTACAAAAGCAGAAGGCTCAGAAACTGAAACCTCAGAACCTAGTTATTAGCCTCCTTTCTAAGAAGGAACTTGATATATCAAGTGTAAAATACACACAGAAATCAAAGTGAGGGAAGATTTGGTTGTTTCTGAAGAACAGTTTGAATTCTTTCCAATATTCATACTGTGAAGATGGTGTCATTTTATCAGGAATGGGCTTAAAATAACCTTTATAGTCTTTCGGGAGGATAAAATGAAATCAATAGGCAGAAGTGGGGCACAGGCCTCAGATGTAAATGATACAAGACTTCTAAAATACGGATTCAAAGGTGGTAGAACAATGGCCATGAAAGAGGCACATAGTTTGGAAGATTTAGCTTATTATTTATTTGAAGTACAAGTTGCTCATGCCATTTTCAACAATGAGAATCAAATTACTATATTTCCCTTTAAAAGTTAAAAATCAACACAAGTCCACTTGGAAGATATATCAAAAAATCACACACTGGCAATACAGTCCCTTTACTCTGCTAATATAAAGCACTGAAGCACTCTAATTTGTACAAAACTTGTAGTAGTCCCCAAGGACAGCAGTATAGCCACTGCAAATGTGTAAAGTACATACATATCCTTTGTCCAGGATTTGTCCTGTCTTAGCCTTCTGACTAGCACTATAATCGCACAGTAATAGTTGAGTAAAATTTGAAAATGTATTGCTCAAAATTTGTCACTAAAATGTTAAGAATACAAATTTTTTTAATGGTATTTAACTTTAAGCATTACTTATTCCTCAGGATAATGAGCTTCTCTGTCTCACTGTTTTCATCAGAAATGCAACTTGTATCACTGTTATTAGCACAATGCTAAGGAATACAGAAATTAATAGGAATGACATGGTAAATGGCCCTCAAAACCAGTCCGTCAGACTTCAAGTAATTTTATTTATGCGAGATCTTTAAATAAACCAGAGAAAATAGTATCTTACTCCCTGGGAATATCTTTCTTTTACTGAGAAAATTATCTGCCTATTTTTTTTTTAAATCATTGTATTTAATGGGGGTTGGAGGGTAGAAACAAAATCCTTGAAGTCAGCAGTAACTCAAAGAAATATTCCTGAGAAACATTTCAAGCAATTCCCTAAGCATCCTGACCCAGGATATTAGCCCTGAAGGCTTTTGCACAGCCACCAGTTTCACCACTAGTGGAGACAGCTACACATGCAGATGTTGATGTCGAAAAAAATCGGTTCCCAGACTCAGCATCTGCTTCCTGAAATCAGCTAAGTCTTCTGTGAATTGATGGAATATTCAGCATAAGAAAGCAAAGATGAAATTTTTTTTATAGAATAGAATTTTATTTTATAGAATAAAGCCCACAACACTGTGTTTATACATCTTCCTTTCAATAGCAACATTCAATTCAGTAAAAGAAATGTAAAAGACCTCTCAAATTTGTAAAGAATGTTAGCTTACAGATATTAAAACATGGTTATACAAATTAGGTCGAGAAAATCTCAAAGACATAGTTTTATACTCTGCAGGTGCTTTTTACAACTTAAAAAGCTGCATTTGAAAACTCTGAATTACTGAATATATGGGATATTTTCTTATAAGAATACACTTTCTCTTTTTGAGATTAGGCATCTTAAAAACTCATTGAAGTGAAGAGATGGGTAAAATGTGTATGTTCATTTTCTAGTCAGGAAATGTATTGGATAGATATTACCTGTTCCCAGCCACTGGTCAATTTTATAAACTAAGTAATTGTCTGTTTTTCTAAATAATCAGCAATTGTATTCATTTTGCCCATTTTTAAATATAGAAAATGGCCTATCATTACTTTTTCCAAAGATTCTACTACTGCAAACATTGTATTCTAAAGTCTAATATCTTCCTCACTGAGAAAGGTGCATTACATTTAGCATACTAATCAGAAGGGGAAAAAATTGTGCACTGCAATATTTTTAGCCCAGCCAGTGAAATCTCAAAAATTGGAGAAATATAATTCTTACAGCATACAAAGTCAGAAGTGATAAAAGGCAACGTTCGTCCCCATTAATAGCTCCAGTGTCTTCAATGGAATTACAGCAAGAACAAATTTGGCCCAGTCTCCTTAGCACGACAGACTGTTCACATGTGCTGCAGAACTCCTTCTGGGTCCATGCCACAGCTATTTTCTCTCTCTCTCTCTCTCTCTCTCTTTTTTTTTTTTTTAATGTAGAAAAAAACTTAAAAACTTAAAATGTGGAAAGAAGGAGGGAAGGATCTACTCATACGATAAGGTGTATTTTTTACAATTAACTAGAATTTTATTCTGGGACAACAGAAAAAAATGGCAACTATGTTTAAGTGATTGCAAAATACCACATTCTAGCAGTTTAAGTGTTAGAATTCACAGCACCTATGAAGATGTTTGCAAAAGATTAATCCACAGAAAGAATTAACAGCTGTAGTCTCCTTAATACTGATGTTATATTATGCAGCTCAGAATATTCTTGAACTACTTCTTTAAAAAAATCTAAGAAATCATTCTATAAAACAGAAAGAAAAGATTTTGCTTTTTCACCTCATGCAGGTTGTTTGCCTTATGTATAAAGCTGTTGCTTTGAGTCACAATAGCTATTCTACGACTGTTATTGATCGTAGGTTAAACATCTTTATATATCCCGCCTTAACAGTTTTATGCTAACAAAAAAGCCAAACTGTAGATTAATGACTATAAAAAATTGAATTCCAAGTTTTTGGCTTTTCAAACCTTCATTAGTTCTCAGTGTTGACCTGGATCTAGTCAAGAGGAAAAGAATTTAAAAGTTGCACATTTCTAAACCTGCACTATACTTTCTTTAGACATTATTATATCATTATAGAGTAGCAGCTCTTCTTGCTTAAGCCCAGATTCAGATTACTGAAATCAATTATATTTCTATAGATTTTTTTGAGCTTTAGAAAAAGCCCTTACTTTGTCCTGTGCTTTTTAGTAAAGTCAGTTTCATATGCTAACAGCTACAGGGTTTATTCGAGCAAAAAAGGAGTTGTTTCTGCAAACATATATTAGCTGCAGTCAAGAACTAACTTTTTCTTATTCCAACTACATTTTAAAAACCCTACTCAATTTAAAGCCACAGGGAAAGTAATTAACTGTAACATACACTGCAGCTTCTCTGCAAAGATACAAACTATGCTCTGTGAATTAGTATCACTGCAAATACGTAATGTGACTGTGCAGCACTCAATACTTAAATTGATATTTATATCTGTTTCTCACTTTGTCCATTGTTCATCATGTGTAACTGCATCTGCTTTGTGGGATGTTTGTTTTAAAACGTGAATATATGGTGGAATACTGTTGAGTCCCCATTTTATGTAAATTTATTACCTTTAACATATTAATTACATAGTGCTATATTACAATATTTTAATTTTTTTTGGCTCCTGGCTAATAAAATGTATTTTCAAAGTACTTTCTGGTAAGATGCATCCCTGAAAGCTCCAACACAAAGAGGTCTAGCGCCAGTGCAGTAGAGAATAACTGCATTCTAATGCCAAGATTGTTTTAGATCTCTTCTTCGTTTTGATAGAACATTGTTAGGCACAATCTCAACAAAATGATCTGATTGTACATGATAATCAGATTGCATTAATCTTTAGACAATGTTGCACTCATTGCTCTGTCAATTCAAAGGCTCATCACGGTATCACAGAAGAAAACATATAGTGGCATTTCCATTATGATTTGGGATGCTGGGTCTGGCAACGCATTATTACGTGCAGTTTGTGATACAGCTGTCCTGTTTGTGGGCAACCCTCTCTGTGCTTCTCTGCTTTAGCACTGTAGGGTGGCAAAATTTTTGTTGCCTTCTGTTTAAAAATATTTTACCTTGTCTGTGTTGCTTTAAAAAAATATTAAAACAATTCTGGGAATTATTTAAAGAGTTTTATGTTTTTGGAAAAAAAAAAGTTTGTTCAATTTGTACTTGCACTAAAGTGGTATTGTCATTCAAAGCTTCTTGACCAGATGAAGGAGCTTCTTGTTTTCCTTCCCAGATTCATCTTATCACAGACAACTGACATTTCCAAGCCTGGACGTAGCTTCTCCTTCAGACATTTGACCTACAAGCACCTTATATCAGAGAAATTTCCACTCAACCCTGCTTCCATTCCAAAATATTTACAAAACTAAGAATTTTTAGTCATATAGGCAAAAATGTGCCTTCTTAATTTTGTTTCATTTTTTTGTATATGTGTGAGGGACATTTGGCTCTTGACTGATATGCCGCATACCTCTTTCACTTGATTTTTTTCCATGAGATATTAGAATGGCTGCCTAGCTCAATGGTTTTTTGTACCTCTGCAAATTTTGGCCAGTATCTAAACCAGCCTTTCAATATTTGCACTGAAAAATAGGAGCTTCCTGATATATCCTCCAACATAAGCAGCCCTGTTTTAGCTTTCCCTTGACTCATTACCAGGGCCTCTTCTGTCTCCTTTCACTGTAAAGGAAAGCAGAAGATCTTCTTTATGTTCTAGTAATACATCCTGAGGAAAATTTCTTCACAAGCCCATTCGCAAACTCACCTTCTGCCCTTTTCTTCTGCTATCTTCTCTGTGCAGTTGCTCTCAAAATCTGCACTTCAGAGAACTTTTGTAAGTTGAAGGATTTTCCATTCATTCTCTAAACAGATTCCCAGCAATTGCTTCCATGAAACAGCCATACACATAAGTATGTACAGACAGAAAAAGAAAAATGTATAGCCTTAAAGGTTATTAGTTTATTTACTAATGCTATTCGATATATTTTACTGCTTCAGGACCTTTAATCAAACAAAAAGTGTGCTTATGAATGAAGTTTCAGTGTCATGGCAAAGACTTGCCTTTTTCTTTTCCAAAGCAATAGTGGTAGGACTTTTTTTCAGTCTCTTCACTTGGAAAAGACACCATTACCTAATGAGAGGGCACCGACAAGAATTCCACATTCCTACTGCTAACTGAAATCTGCCAAGACTGGCTTGTTTCTTCGCTATGTTTTCTCTGCCAGAATTTTCCTGATTCTTTTTCCAATTCTTCATGAATCTATGGTGAGAACAAATGCAGAAAAAGCAGCATAAGGAAGATGCTTCAGCCTTACTAAAATTTGGCTTAATTATCATGAGTTTTCCTTTTTTTTGATTCACCCTCCTGCTCCTTCTCCCCAAAAGTGCAAGTTTTGGGTTTTGAATATCTCTCCATCTTAAAAAATATTTCAGATCAATTTCAAGCTCTTAACAGTCATAAGAATTAGATATTTTCTTTTGGTATCTTGAACTTAAAATTATCTTCTTCAGGCCACCCTTCAAGCTTAAATGGTGCTCTCCACACTGGAGCTCACTTGCAGTAACTGGAGAGACTATGGTTTTAGCAGAACTTTGATATCTTACCATGCTAATATTTAACACCTGCAAAATAGCAGTGCTGAAAATACAAGGCCTACCTATAGTTTGGAAACAAGTGAAGTGTTGCTGTGAAGTGTTGCATGCCACATTTTTAGACTCAAGCAGTTTCATGTAACCCTAATCCTCTGTAATGCTACCTACATAGAAAGGTACAATAATAAAATAAGACACAGACATTTTTAAAAAGCTAACATGTTCACAATATTCAAGGTCTGTTAATTTTTCATTTCAGAGAAAGTATTTTAATCATTAGAAATACAAGCAAAAGTCATGGGAGTAGAACAGAAGCAGAGTCCCCAGAGACATCTAAATGACAGCGAGATAAAGTATTACTTGTGCTGAATATTCTCAGTTCACTTGGAAGACAAGGGTCACGTACTCAAACTATGCAAATAAGCATCATTCAAATTAAGTCAATGGTGCTACCATCATTTATACCAGCTTCAGCTGTAGCTCAGCATACATTTCCCAATTTGTTTATCATATACTGATAAAACTTCCTAATGTGTATTTGTAACAGGAAGTAAAAATCAATAGTCACTGTGACACTAACTACACGCACAAACAGTGATAATGCAATACATTTGGGTTTTTTTCTGCCTGGAAGCACTTAAGAGAAAAAGGAAAGCACTTAAGAATATTAATCATTTGTGGACCATTTCATTAGACTGCAAATGTTATGGTGAAGCGACGTGTGAGTAGCTTGAAACTATTGCATATTATACAATGATTTACACTAACTATACTCATATTCTGTTTCATTACTCTCTGCTTTCATAAGCATACATTTTTAAAAGGTTTACAATGTTTCATTTGTATTTAAAAGAAAAATCAAAACAAAGCATATGTCTCATTGTATTTGCATGTCAACAGTGCTATCACAGCAGAAAGATTTTTGCCCAGTATTTACTGGATGGTGTCACATGCTACTTTAACTCATAACATCATGCGCATTTAGCTGCCAGAATCAGTCCTTTTTATCTAGGTGCCATTGCCACAGAAGTATAACAGCAGGAGCTTAAGCTATTTCTGAGGCTTACATATTTCAATAAATAGCAATACTTCAGTAACATGGGTGACATTCTAATTTGAATTTTAGGCTGCATGTCCTTAAGGAATATTTAATGTCATTGATATTCTGGTTTCAGTTATACTATTGATATCAATGGTGAGAACATCCAATCTTTCAAATACAGACCCACATTTCAAACACAGTTATTACTACTACGGCTCGTTTTTATTCTGGAAGAGGCAAAGGAGAAATCCAGGCATGCACATCAAGCAATGTTTACGTAAAGTATCTGATGCTTTCATGAGCATCTTCACACTTGTTCTTGTGCCTGGCCTGTGTTACTTGTTTGTCATGTTCAAGCAGTTTGCTCAGAACCACTACTTCATCTTAGAAGCTGGGCCTTAGCAAATCCCACACAAATTACTCAGAGAAGATATCTAATTGCGGTAAGATAGGTAAAATTGTAAGGTGACATCTCTGCTTGTAATTGAAGTAATATATTAGCCTGGGCTTGCTATACTAGGCAATAAAGACAGTAACATTTTTCCTAGAGAAAAGGTTAACTTTACACAATGGTTACTCATGCATTTAATTCCATTTGCTGTTCGTGGCAAAATGACTCCACATACTGCCCAGTATCTTGGATTTCAGTTCAATAATTAAGCAAAAATAGTTGGAAAGATGTATAGGAGTAGTGCATTCAGAGGTTTTAACAGGTTGAACACATTAATACAATATCATTACTGAATATCCCTGTTTGGCCTTTTGCACACTTGGAGTCAGTATAAATAGAGCTACATCACCTGCTGGTTCAAACCCAGCTGAATGTATCAGGCATGATATGAAATGCAAGAAATCAAGAAATCAGTACTGGCTGGGGGGGTTTTGTTTGTTTTCTTTTTAAGAGTTGTGTTGAAAAGAATACTGTGCATACAGGAATGTGAGGGTCATGCAGCTGAGAAACATAGCACACAGGAGAACAGGGCAAGAAGGAAAGCAGTGATGTAGCACTATGATAAAGAAGTGGAAAGTGGTGATTTATGTTCTTTCTTTTGTTCATTCCTTCAGTTTTGCACCTGGAAATCTGTAGAGGTGGGTAATGAAGTACTGCTACTGAGCTTGTGGTATCAAAGCTGAGTGAAAAAGTAGAATTTCTGAATTGCTTCCCCAGCTAGGCTGATAATTAGAAGGTAGCTGATTTGGAATAGAGTTGTATTTAATTTTCAAGAACTCGAGCCTCTTGTTCTGTTTCATTTTTTAAAATATGATGATGATGATGATGATATTTAAAATAAACATACTTCATCTATGTGTGGCATTCCACCACTGCTACTAACAGAGGGATAAAAATCAGTAGTAAAATGGTAATGACCTGAAATTAAAAAGTCAACTGTAAAAAGGGTAGGATTTTGCACAATGTCATATATTTAAATATAAAATAATTGGCATCTCAGTTCAATTACACAGCTTTTCAGTCTAAAAGAGAGCAACATCCACAGGAAACAAGCAAACCACTTATTTTCTCCATCTAAAGATCAAGTGAAAAACTCTGACTGCCATTATTTTGATTTTAAACAGCTCCTTGCCCCCCAAAAACCTCTCAAGCAAACAATTATTGTACATTTGTGAAGTTTTTGTTGCTCAGAACCTTATTTGCATGTCATTATGGTGAACATGAGCAGTACCTTGAATGAGTGCTCTCTGAGATTCCATTAGATTATAGTTCATTTTTACACATTTTTAAAACAGTAGTGAGATAGTTTCAACATCTGTTATTTTGCCCAATCCATTGAAGACTCTGTTGAATGAATGGGGTGCATGACAACAGAAAGCCAAGGTGACAGGCTTAGATTAAACTAATACACCAACAATAGTATCATTAGTCAAGTACTAACAGCAAATCACACTTGTATTGAAATCTAGAAATAGCTGAAACTAAAAGGAAATCCTGTAACAAAGCATTGGTTTGATAATAGCAAAGAATGATTTAATGAAAGAATAAACATTCAACATGCAGTCACATTTCATGTGAAGTGCTCTTGGCTGTTAAGAGTCAAGAGCTCTTCACATGAAAGTAACATGTTTCTAACTCTTTCAGAGATGATCAACTGAAGGAGCCTTATTAATAGCTATACAGGGCTGTTGCATTGTCCTTCTGAGTCATCTATCCTCTTGAATTATTCTTAATTGACATATAAGTCTGCGTTTCCCTGCTGCTGCATTAACCAGCCTGAACACAATGGGTCAGATGCTCGGCTGGTGAGAAGCAGAAGCCAGTTTACACCAGCTAAAAAACTGGCCCTTAACATTCAAATGCTTTTATTTAGTTAACTGTAAGTATAGAGCTATTTAAATACAATTCACTCTTCTGGTATAAATTTTAATGTTATGTACTGTTCCCTCTCAATGCTGAGAACACTTTCATGTGAGTGCGGAATAAATGCCACAGAAGGAGTGCATGAAGTAATAAACATGATACATTTTACCTGTAACAGAAGGTGCCTGTGGAGAATTTTTGTGCAGAACGGAAATGTATCAACACTGAGATGACAAGAAACAGCTTTCTAGAAACTGATCATAAAAGGGGCAACCAGTTATCAGCCCTTTGTTACCCTCCACTGTTTATATTCCCCAAGACAACTTCTCACAGGTTATTGTGCCATCCTAACAGAATAGCAGAAGCTTGGACCCACAATGTTATATGAAAATGAGAGTTAGGTTCGTTTATGTTAATCAATTCTGATTTTTGATGCTTTCTTAACATGACTGGTTTTCAATTCTTTTTTCTCTTATGGTTAGTTTTAAGTTCATGCATCAAGGGCTAGATTTTCATTTAACAGACTTCAACTTGTAACACTAATTCCAACTGAGCAACACAGTTTACTTTCCTCATAAAGGAGAGATATCAGACATGCAGAATAGGTGAATCTTATAAATTATCTAGATACAAAGTGGCTATCGCTTTCAGCTGCAAAAAACCCCTCCATGGATTGTCTTTCTTTGCAGCTGTCTTATGATATTTGACAGGGAGAAACTCCTCAGGCTGTAGAAATGACACCCTATGTTCTGCCTAATTTCCTTTAGTCTTATTTGATGTAAGTGCTAAAAAAAAAAGGGGGAGAGTAGGGAATCACTATTTTCCTTTTTTTATTTGCATTAAAAAGAAAATTCTGATAATCAACAAAAATCACTGACAATCCTAAATAAGTTTTCCCAGGCAGCAGAAGGGCACTGAGAATTCTCAGTAGGCATTGCTGGGGATTTCTAAGAGCAGGTAGCAAAACTGAACAAGAGGTAAAAGGAAGGTCTTCTCCTGATAATATTTGCCCATCCAGCACATGACTTCAGTACCCTAAGCCCAAAGGCAATATGAAGGGCACAAGCATCCACAACTCTCGGGTATAAGGGGCAGGAGGGAGAACGAGAAGCTACATTGCAGCTGTAAACTCCAGGATCAATAGCTGTCCAGGTCTTCATTTCTTTTCTGAACATTTCCTAAAGGGCTTTTAGTAAAAAACAAACAAACCAAACAAATACAGATTTCTGAGACAAAATTTTGTTTACAGGTTTTCTGCTTTTCATCTTCTGGACTTTGCTGTGTTTGTGTTTTAAGAGCAAATCAGATGTATTTAGGAAAAACAGACAAAAATCCCATTCATAAAGTTATCAGAACACTTGAACAGAACTAATTACCATGGTTAAAACTCCAGTCACATATTGCTTTTTCCACTAGATCCTTGCTTTAATTGTGTCATAAAAGGGCTAAGTCAGCAAATCTATAATTTCTGTACAATTAAACACATCATTTTTGTACATAAATACGTACCTCTGTACGTAATACTCAAATGAGATACATTGTGTTGAATGTCAACAAATACTGATGGCTAAAACACATTCTTTTTCCAAGGTTCTATGGGTCCTGTGTACACCACAGGTACATGGGAATACTTTTCGGTCACTGCAAAGAGTGCCGTAATGTTATTAATGGCTTCTCTACTATAGCCTACTTTAAGCATGGTATAGCTCAGAGTTGCCCTTGTTGCTGTTAACAAGGAAATACTGGATCTGTAACTGCAGTACTGGTTTTACTCTTGCTTCTGCTGCTGGTGGAACAGTGGTGAGAACGTTTTTGACAGAAAGCTATAATAGCCATACACCTACCAAGAACTTGTTCAATGCCTTTATCAGGTTTTAGCCCTTGCTGTGTGGCAGTTGTTCCTAAAACAAAGCTATCCATGGGAACCTTAAAGTATTTGCTAGAAATACCAGGTGTCCAGACCAAGTTTAGTCTATTGTTCTGGTTCTGGCCATGAAGACTTCCAAGTGCTTCAAGGGGGATATAAGAAACCTTGTGGTAGAACACGATAAAATAATTTGCCAGCACAGAAAAGTCTCACTAGTTTCATCCAGAGAGGTGTATGCCCTGAGATACACAGTTATCTCTCCAAGATTTTTCAATTTTCTTTTCTCATTTTCCACCCTTCTAAACACTCTTTTTCAATAATTTCAAGCTACATCATTTATAAGAACTATTTCTTGATAGTAAATTATTCTAAATACAATTTTAACCAACATAAATATCTTACATTTTGAAAATAAGCAATGCTTTTACTACAACAACAGATTTTTGGAAGAAGAGAAAAGAAGATATTCCATTCTTTCCAAATTTTATATATATGCTGTTATTATATTTTTAGTATTTATATTTAAATTTTTGTTATTGTTATCTTTCAAGTCCACAAATATATTCAGGTATTGAATAAAAAAATCTAAAAGAGAAGGACTGAATATTCCAACAATTCCAGTTACAAACACAAAGCAATAATCAACAAAGAGGAAACAAAATGAAACAAAGTTAAGATAAGCTATAGAAATTATTTTGCAAGGATTGTGACAATTTTACCTAAAACAGAAAAAAGCTGTTTTACTGTAAGGTTTTTCTGGCTGTAACTGCGATGTATATTTTTTGTAGGTTTACTTTGTTTTCAGGGTAAAATTGCTTTTATAATTGCAGGTGTACAAAGATGAAAATATGGCCCAAATCACATGTGAATCCTTGATATTAGCACATTGTTTCATGGATTGTTGAACTTGTCTTTCATATATATGTATGTATACAAATGACACAGAGAACTTCCATGTTATATTCTAACTATTCAAAGTGTTTCCACAGATAGTGATCTTTCCAACTTATATTAAAAATAATCAAGGAGTCACAGAGCTGAAAGCATAAAATGGATCTGAACTTTTCATTACTGTTTTCTGTCAGAAGTTCTTGGTGTCAGACACTGCACTACCACACTTTTTTCCACAGAAATAGTTTTCCATAGGAGGAAGTGTATGTCCCATGCAAACACCTGGGAATTTTCCTATTTCACAGACAAGAATTAGGTTCCAAACTCCTATTTATTTAATTTATTTTCATTCATTTAAAAAAAAATTAGGTGAATCTCAGATAAGAATTTTCACACCCTAATCTGTTGTGTATTATTGAATTGAGTAGCAGAAAAGGGAGGAAAAGTGGGGTTTTACCTAATCCTAATAAACATAGCAAAATGCCTTTGAAGAGAAAATGGTCTGTAGTTTTTGCATGTTTCTACTATTCCCAGAAAAGTCTTATCTATACCAGTGGATTTATATTACGATAATAACAGGAGCTAGGAAATATTGTGGGGCTTCATTCCTTAGAAAAAAAGGGCAGCTTTGTTTCCATTAAATACACATTAAATACACATTAAATGCACTGTTAGAGGACTGATTTTGAAGGCCATGGAAAAGAGGTGCAGAACATCTGCATGGGAACCTACTCTCTCTTTCTTTTTTTTCCTTTTTCGTTAATTTGCATTGTAAGCAGTGGAAATACAGTACAGTGGAAGGCTTCCTTATGGGAAAATGAGTAAGAGTCTGTAAGTTTGTATATCCAAAGGCTGTTTTAAGAAGGCTGTAGTGAATGGGCGCATTCTGAAACCATCTGAGAATAACCCCAACATGAATTAAACATGAGAAGTAGTTGTTTTAAGTTTTGCTGGTATTGCAACAGAATGTGAATGATTTCTGAGTAAAGTATAAAAGGACAGCAGATTATTAAACACAAATGGCTTGGCTAGACCCCAGAAAAAAATACTAAACCTTATGAACAACAACAATACAGGCAGATGGTAGTGGCTGCAAGGCACTTTCTATTCAGTGATACGACTTTTATAATACTGCTATGTATATTTAACACAACTCAAAACTTATTGTTTTTTCTGCTATGTTTCTCTGCCCTCATCATTTGACCCATTTTCTTCTATAATTCTATATATATAAGTAGCTGGTCATAATTTTTCCTGTCTTTAATAGAAAAACGTAGACTAGATTTAAAACAAGACTACAAGTTACAACATTAGAAACCAAATTATATTTCAAATCTTGAAAGAAGAAAAATTGGTTACATGAGTAAGAATATGACTATCACACTATTTCAAAATGATCTTGCATTTCTCTGCAGTTAGATCTTTCAAAATATTAAGAAAATTCACTGTCCATTTTTGTCACATCTAAAAACAGGGAGACATTAGAGATGGAAGCACATTTATGCACGCTTGAATAGACTTCTATGATATGAGGAGTTGTAACAACTCACTACAAAACGAACTGCGTCCCTAGACAGAGAAACAAAATTAACAAAGTCTTTGCTTCAGTTGTTATTTAAATAAATTTAGATGTATTAAAGAAAGGTGTAAGCTGAAAAATATTTGCATAATTCCACACCTAGAAAAACAAGTTGTTATACACATATATCTTTCTCAAATATATTATAAATATCATTAATATCCAACTACACTTTAACTTATATATTACTTGTTCTTAATTTCTCGAGGCGCCTAGAGAGAGCTTATTCTATTTTTTTAAAGAATTGTGAGATTAAAATTTACATATGTAAATTCTCCCTCAAACTGGGTCAAAACATGTTGACTCCTAGAGGTCTTCTGCTTCATAAGAACACCATGGAATCTTGCCTTTTTCCATACCCAAAGTATGGAGGCTGAATATGGCAAGCAACGGGGGAAGAGGGGTAGAACGGGGAGTTTGGGGAGGCTTGGCTCTGGTTGCTACTCCATGCTGTGGCGTAGTAGGAGAGTGGGTACTAGACAGAATATGTGATATAAAAAGCAGTAAGGAGGACAAGGTCCCCTGAATTTATTCACATTACGGTGCACTTTTCTTGAGTTACAGCTGGACAGGTGAGCAGAGAGCAAGGGTTAAGCCCAGTTCTTCCTTATGCCTGCAAATGTCAGTGGCAAAGAAACAGAAACCCAAAGAAAACTGGTAAAAACAGCATTAAATGCTCAGAAGGAAGAAAAAGCTTCAGAAAATCATTCTCCCGTCCCTACCATTCCAGTCTTTTTGAATTTTAATGCTGAGTCCCTGTTCTTCTGCAATGTTTTTTTCCAGGCCAGCACAACTATTTGTCTTGCTATAACCTCACAGTAAACCTGAATTGAATACAATTAACTGTTACTACAGTTTGCCATGTCAAAATAATGACAGCATTGAGTTTATAATTCATTCTTATAGAGCATCTGATATTTGTAAGTAAGGCTTAGCTAAAACCAAGTTCTCTATATTTAGCAATCAAAAAGATTTTGTTATGTGTAATGTGCCATATAGTATGAATCACAGATTAAATTACAGATGCACATGGCATACAGTTTAGACTAGTCACCACAACAATAAGTCTATGCTCACTTTTTATGATCAATCAAAATGAATCACCAAGCCACTAAATTTCAACTTCTAGCATGTAGTAAGATGGTAATTAGACTAAACTAATTAAATTTTTATCCTCATAGTAAGAATACATTTAGTCTGTTTATGTGATGCAAGAGCCTGAGATTAGCTCAGTTGGTTAGAGGATGGTGCTAATAATGCCAAGGTCATGGGTTTGATCCCTTCACAGGCTATTCACTTAAGAGTTGGACTCAATGATCCTTGTGGGTCCCTTCAAACTCAGAACAGTCTATAACTCTGGGTATATCTTCCACAGAACACCTGCAGGATCTCTTTTACAATTCCATTTTTGTTTAATAATGTTTCCAGTAATAAATATTAAATTGCTTTGTAAGACATTATTTACTACTTAAAGAAAAAAAGTCCTTTGAGGAACAAAGGAAAATTATACTCTCATCTAACTCTAGCCTCCTGGTCCAAGACTGATAATTGTTTGCAAACGCTATATTTGATATCTAAATCATGTTCAGTGGCTTTCATTCATGATTGTAGATTGATACAGTCCTCTCTGAAAAATATATTTATCTTTTGCAACACTCATCAAACACTAAATACCTAACTAGGTTGCAAGAAGAATCTTTAATTCCATCATTTTGCTCTGGTAATTGCTTTTGCTTCCTTATGTTTAACTAGAGTAAATGAACTATAATTTTAAATTTCTCTTGACACTTGCTATCTGACATTGTATAAAACACGAACAAGGTTGTGAATGCTGAAAAAGGTAACTGTCACGAGAACAGATTAAACTACAAGTGTGTATTTTAAAAGGCTGATGCAAATTCAGAAAACAGTTGGAATTTTATCCCTAAATTAGTTTCCCAGTACTGAGGTGCCATATATTGTATCTGCCTGTTTGAGTAATAACAAAAAAAGTTATTTTCAAATAAAGTGAAAACTTTAACATGGCTAGAAAAAATGTTTCCTCCATCTCTTGCTGTTAGCAGAGTCCCACATGAGGAATAAGTAAAAATTCATCTTCAAAATAGATGTGACTTCTATCTCTATAGATAGAGGAGACTCTTCCTTTTTAAAATGCTCGTTGTTGACATATATATCCTAGGAAGTTAAGAATTCTTTACTGACTGACTTTTTTTTAGCCTTTAATTTCAGGGGATTTACATACTGGCCTTCGGAAATGCATGAAGTGTTGAGGATCTGAGATGGGGAAAGCCTTCGTTTGTGTTCTTAAAAGCAGCTGTGCACATATTTTTTGAACATTATCACCTGCCTATATAGTTGCTAGAATTTACACTTGTGAACCTATTAGGCCAGGTGTTCTCACGCACAAAGAGAACATCTGCAAGCATTATTCTAAAAACCAAGAAGATTGAGGTTTACCTGTAAGAGTTATAAATGCTGCCAGTAGACACAACACTATTCATGGTAGTAAAGAATAATCTTCACAGATCTCAACAATAGAAAAAAAATCCTTTTTGTCAATATTACTTTTGTCCTAAGCAACTTATGCTTTTAAACAGCTCTTATATTTTTTATTTGTACTTTGGAAATTAATGAAAAAAAAAATAATTAACATAAATACTACCTACTCTTTCCAACAGCTTCTGTAAACAATCCTTTTAACAAAGTTTAAATGTATTCTCTTCCAACTGGAATGAATATTTTCTGCTTGGTTTCAAAACACAGTGCCTAGTGATTATATTCTCTTCTAAGACACAAATGCACAGCTCCCATCCTCTACAGCACAGCTGGCATACAGAGATCAGAATACACTCTAGAGGATCCCAAGGATCATTCTCTGTCTTTACTGGAGGCTTTCAACAAGGAATAAACTACCTAAAATTAGTCTTAGCTGCTTAGGTGAAAAGGATAACATCTGGATATTTACAAAGCCTCAAAGGAAGTGACCTAATTTGACCAACAGTAGCATAATACATACTCAGACAAAGAGCAGGCATTTTTTGAAACTAAGTTATGGACTACTATTACTAATTAATATTGTCCTTCAGGCAATAGAGTTCTTACATTTTAATTTTTCTAGGTAAATATTCATTATTAATGTTTGGAACTGCTTAGTCCGTACTGAAAAGACGTTTTTAAATAAACAGATGGTATCTACATTATCTTTTTCCTGAAACCTTCAAAGTCAATGTCCCTTTTTGAGTTACATTCACAGAACAAGTGTGGGGCATGATTTTGATGTTAAAAATCCATGTTATTCTTAAACCAAAGTATTCATATAATAATTAAGGTTCTATGCATGCTGTACAAAAGGAGGAGCAGAATCTTACAAGTGTAAGAAGTGTATGTGCTCATATGAATGAGTGAGAGGGGGGATAGAAAAAAATAAAAAGTGATCTGCTGGAAATGTCAAGGAAGCCAAGGGATTTTTTAAGAAAATTAAATGAATATTCAGCTTGCAGACTCAGGATAAACATAGCTTCCTATGAGAAGACTACGTCTCTGAGAAGGAGACTTAAAGGAACAAAAGTGCTAGGAAACTGAACATTGCAGCGTCTAGACATCAGTTCATTGGATATTTTGAGGATATGGATTAGAGCAATTTTTAGTAGACCAATAGAAAGGCTCACCAACTTTATCAACGTAAACTAATTCATGTCAAATGTAGACACTGAGCTGCTCAGGCCATATTACAAATGGACTTTCCAGCACCTAGGTTGTCACAATAATCTTCAAGGATTCTTCTTCGGCTTAGGTACCCAAGTACAACTCAAGTTTAGCTCTCAAGATCCTCAGTTACTGGCCAGATCAGCTTCCTTATGAAAAATTCAAGCCACTGTCCATTGCTTAAGACCTCCTCTTTTTATGACACCAACACTCATATTCTCAAACATTTGTCCAGATCAAAGCTTCATCCTATGGTAGCTGCTTGCTAGTTCCCAGTCTTTGAGACGTTGCTTACTCTTTTACACATTAAGGCATTAGGAAGCACACCACCGCTCTTTCCCTCATGGAACAGCCCAGACATTGCACTGGAAATAGCAGAGATCTGTGTTCTACCCTTCCTATTTTCCCCTAATTGTCAATGTGTCGTCATCAATCTTACCTCAGCATGCCAGAAACACATCCCATGACCTGGAGCACACCTGACAGATGCAGCCAACAGACACAGGCAGATTGTGAAGCAGCGTCCCATCTCTGCTTCCAGATCTTGTACATCTTCTGGAAGCATCTTAAGGGATCAGTAAATTACTCCTGTGAATCTTTTGAAGAAACAAAGGATGCCTCATACTTGCCAGGGAAGGGTAGCTTCATTGGAGTGGCCTCTTCAAGGAAGCTCTAGCAGCATCTGTCAGCTGCCCTGCAGGTGCAAGATCATCAACTCCCAAAATGCACTGAGGGAGGGACAGGCAAGGTCTTTCCTTACTAGACTGGGAAATGGAGAGTGCTGGCAAACACTGGAAGTTTGTCTCTTCTGGCACCAGGAGAGAGGCTCCTACTCAATCTTCAACTACTGAATAGGTTTCATGTCCAGGTAGTATACAAGGGACTTGAAGAAACATCCAACAAAGCATCTGAGATTTGAGACCCTGCACCACACAGGAGTACTAGGAAAAGTCACTGAGTGATGAAATTGGAAGAGTGCCTGCTGCAGGGAGTGAAGGCCTTGTTTGCCTCCCTGACCTGTTGCCAAGGGTGCCTTGCTGTTTGCCAAGGGCTCAGATCTGGGATGTCCCAGAGTCTGCGAAAGCTTGTCCAGTCCTTGGACTATTATCTCTGTTGCTTTTCTGCATGGGGATCAACGATGATCCAGGGTGACTCTGATCATATCGTGTGATTCCTGGGCTCTGTAACCATGTGCCAAAACCATTGCATCCCAGGTAATTTTTCCTCAATCCTGATGGAAAGGGTGAAGAGTTTTAGGGGACGACAACACACTGTGTGAAGTCAACAACATGTTGGTCAGGTGGTGTTGAGAGAAGGGGTTTGACATTTATAACTACCAGGACCCTCTTTGAGGATTTAAAACTGGTAGGAAGAGGTGGGACCACATGTACAAGTGGGGGAAGTGCATCCTTGCCAACAGACTGGTCAATCACCAACCAGGTGTAAGAGGCCTGCATGAATGAACAAGGAACTCCTGAAAAAATGGAAAGCATAAAGATATCGTATAAGAGGAGGAACCTCTTATATAACAGGAGGACAGGACAAACATATAGACTCTGAGAATGCAGGGATAGTGTTAGAAAACTGAAAGCCCATTTGAAGGGAGGGATGTGAAGGGCAGCAATAAAGGTTTTTTTCAGGTTCCACAGCAGAAAATGAAGTCTAGGGAAACATATGAGCTTGTTATTGAATGGGACATGGCAGAGTTACTTAATGTTTTCTCTGCTCCTCTCCTTAGTGGGAATCCCATGTCAAGGGATTCTGACTAAATGAGAACTTCTTCTTTGTAAAGGAGAATCAGGCTGAGGAACGCTTTAACAATCTGAATGTACTCAAGTCTACGGATCCTAATTGGTTGCACCGAAGAGTGCTAAAGGAGCTGACTGATGTAAACCCAAGGACACTCAATATCTTTGAAAGGTCATGGCAAATTGGTGAAGGTTTCTGAAGATGGGAAGGGAGAAAATTACATTCCTTACCTTCAAGAAAGGTAAGAAGGGGGGTGTGGGGAACTACAGGCTGATCAGGCTTGCCTCAGTCCATGGGTAGGTCATGGAGTAAATCACATGGAAGCTGTTGCCAAACCTAATAAGGACAAGAGGATGACTGGGAGTAGTCAGCATGGATTGATGAGGGGGAACTGATGCTTGACCAACCTAATAGCCTTATACAATAAGATGCCTTGCTCAATGAATGAGCAAAGTGGTGAATGTTGTTTATCTCATCTCTAGTGCAGCTTTTGACACTGTTTCTCATAACATCCTCATTGACTTACCAAAGTGGTCAGTGAGGTAGATCAAAAGCTGGTTTTATTGCTGGGCTTGAAGGAATGTGATCAGCATTCCAAAGGTCAGGAGGAGAACAGTCATTAGGGGCATACCCAGCAGTCAGTACTGGGACCAATAATGCTTAAAATCTTCATTAATTACCTAGATGATATGGCACAGGCACTCAAACCTTGAGCAGGTTTGCAGATGGGAAATGGAATGCTGCTCATCAGAGAAACCCCAAGAGACTAGAGAAATGGGCTGACAGGAACCCTATGAAGTTCAGCAGTGGGTAGTGCAAAGTTCTGCTCCTGGGCAAGAATAACCCCATGCACCAGTACAAGTAGGGGAACAATTAGCGAGAAAGCAGATGTTCAGAAAATGCCCTGGGAGCCCGAGTGAGCACCAAGCTGACCACAAGCCAGCAATGCATTCTCGTGACAAGGGAGGTCACAAGCATGCTGGGCTGCATTAGGAAGAGCTTTGTCAGCATGTTGATGAAGATGGTCCTTGCACATTATTTGTCATTGGTGAAAAATACGTAGTACTGTGTTCAGTTCTGGGCTCTCCAGAAGAAGTAAGACTTGGACATACTGGCACAAATCTAGCGAAGGGTTACAAAGACATTAGGGGATAGGAGCATCTAATACACAGCAAGAGAGCTGGAACTGTTTAGCCTAGGGAAGAAAAAGCCAGGGCTTGGGGGAAAAGGCAGATCTTATCAATATGAATAAATGTTTGCTGAGTGGGAATAAAGAAGATTGAGCCATAGTCTTTTCAGTGGTATCTAGTAAAAGGACAAGAAGCAATGGGCATAAAGTGAAACACAGGATAATCTATTTAAACACCTTTACTGTGAAAATGGTCAAACACTGGGCAGATTGGCTGGAGAACTCATGAGTCTCTATCTTTGAAGACATTCAAGCTCAATTTCACAAGGCCCTGAGCAACCTGCTTTAGTTTACCCAGCTTTCAGCAGGGTATTGAACTAGATGATTTCCAAACCTCAACCATTCTGACATCCCGGTTTGAAGCACTTGCCAGTTTCTCTGCAGTGAGTTGACATCTTTTACCATGGCAGTTTTTGCTCTGCAGTGGGGTCACAGCTGGGAAGGCCATCATGTCTTTCACCAACTCTTTCCAACTTGCTCTTGGTTGATGTCAGTCTTGCATGCTACTGTAGCTTCAGATGGTTATCTGCATCTTATTAAATGAAAGAAACCCTCAGAACTGAAACAGCTGTCCTAAGATATCTTTTTTGTCCTTGATTTAAATTCTCAGTTTTTAGAAATGGAGGAAATCTACCTTAACATGCTTATACTTTTTATAAATTTCCAGCAGATGGTGAGAGTGGGTGTGTGTTTGATAAAAATCACATAATCTATTTGAGAACAGCGCTAAAAGAATAGTGTTACAAACACCTAAAAAGCCTTAGGTTAAGTAATCTAACTCTTTAAACGATCGTATGGGTGTTTTATTGCTTGAGGAGTTGAATGTTTAAGCTAGAAAAGTGGTATTATCACCATTAAAATTATTTTAAATTAATGTAACAAGCAGTACCATATTGAATGGGATTTGAATATTCCATGAAGCCCTGTGCTATTGAGGCAGATATTCTAGTTATCATCTAAACATTAATATTTTGAATAAGTGAAGATTATCCATTGTCCTATTACCAATAATTTGGGCAAATGCTCTAGCACTAAAGATGCAGCCGTAATATCAACTTAGAGCTGGGCGTGATTTGACCCTTTCTCTATTAGTTATGCAGCTGAAATAGAAAACAAATTTACACAAAGGCTAGAAAACATCTTTTTCTTCCTGAAAAACCTTCCAACCTTAATTATCAGGTTGGTAATGAGTTTGAATTCAATTTCCTTTTGAATTTTGTAGACATGAGGATCTCTCCTTACTTGCTTCAATACAACAAGCAGTATAAAATTGGTAATGTATGTTTGAATTGACCACCCCAAATGCTAGAGTTCAGAACTTGAGGTGATCAAAGGTAACTGAAGTCAGCCATGTACTGCATGCTGTGTGGTCCATAACACTGTTCTCTGTCATCTTCATATCTGAGCTGAGATTTGCCTCCCATCATGAGCACATGGAACAGATTATTCAAAGGGCCCACGAGTCTTATACACTGTAGCGCTTCTGAGTTGCAGAAGTAAAATGAATCCTGTATCTTCATTCACTTCCTTGCACACATGTGCTACCTATCAGGTTGTATGGAAGTGAGTAGAAGTAAATAGAAGTGCTGAAGAGGTTAAGTTCAGCACAAGGTATAAGAGGTAGTCAGTGGAATATGTGTAAGCAACATATTTTGTAGTGCACAGCAGAAAAGAGGATATCTTGTTGAGTTATCCAGTATTTTCCCATTATAGTTCTATCAAACTCATAATATAAAATGTACCATTAGGATTCATAGAAGATTTCTTTCAACAGGCATTTTTTATACCTTATAAACCATTCATTCAGAAAAGAACGTCAAGAGAGCAAGTCTTGCATGATATTTATATATCACTTGCTGGTGGCTTAGCGTTTTGAGCTCTGTGTCTGACAAGGGAAGTGATACAAGTACTATCCTCAGTGAATTAGTTGCAAGAAAAAACAGAGAACACTGTGGGAGGACAGAGGAATAGAGTCTGCTTTTTTTTTTCTCTTTAATTGGAGGGATCAGATCCTCAGCTAGCCCATTAAGTCAATAAAGCTACTCTCATAAACACCAGCTGAAAATTTTGGCTTTTGCCTTAGTGATGTGTCTTCCTATTCTGTAGTGAGACATGTACTAAGAAAAGGCTTGGAAAAGGTTGGCTTAGTGAGTCGACTCAAGAAATTGGAAAGCAACATGGGGAAAAAAATCCTCAAAAATAAGAATAGCAGGCACACTCAGAAGGGCTTACACTGAACAAACTGAGCAGATGATAAGAGATTGGAGAGAGGGCCTTGGCTAGAGACAAGGAAAGACTTAAAGACGAGGAGCTGAGCCATGCCCAAAATACAAGCTAAAGTGAGTGGAAGGCTTTGTAACGGGAACTGACATGATCAGAGTAAAGAAATTTTTTACAGAGTAAAATCACTTTCCATTTTCAGCTGCTGAGGGTTTTTTTCTCTTAAAATGTTTTGCTATGCTATGCTTATTTGCTCACTGTTACAAATTTAAGGTTATGTTTCTTTCTACTGTGTCCCTCCATCCATCAGTCAAGCAGTAGCAGTTGTGAGACAGAACCTGGGAGAGCGAAAAAAAAAAAAAGCAGTTTCCTCTTAGACAGCAGAAGGGGCAGCAAGAGGGGCACAGAACAGATGAGAAAACAGCCAACTCATTTACAGATTTTCTCATTTGAGGTTCTTGATACAAAAACATTCCTGGTTCTGATGTGCAGACTGAGGCTTGTCTATATATTTATAAAATTAAGTGAAGTGCAAATCACACTAGAAGATTTATGCTAACGGTGTTTCTAAAACACACTAAAATGAGTAGAATGTATCACCAACTGCTTCTTGCAACTATACTTCTTCCACAGAAACATTTTTAATAGTTAAGCAAGTAAAATAAAACAATAGTCCAGTAGCTGAACCTAATTCTTCTGGATCTAGTTCGGTGCCTTGCTACAGACTCCCTTCATGACCTTAGGTCTTCCCCAGTTCTCACAGAGATGAGACATCTAATTCAAAAACAGTATTGTTGAAAATTCTTGCTTAGCTGCTTCTTTACCCTCAAGATGCCTGCAACGCACGTGCATTCTAGCTTTAGAGGTTCTCTGGGTACTTGCATTTGTGATTTTTACGGTGTTCCCAAATTAACAGGAGTGAGGAGCCTGTCACAGATCTTGTATTTAACCCTTACTAGAATACAGAAACTAGAGGGTCATCCACCTAGGATGACTGGAAGGCTCCATCTGGTTCTGAGAGTGCATCTGGTATGCAAACAGAAGACCAAACCTCACCAAATGCAGCTGCAGTTGCTTTTTTAAAAAACAGAGCGAGAACATGTCCCCTTTATATGATAGCCCAGTGGTGGGGGCTCTTGTCAGGACATGTGAAACACAGATTTAGTTTTCTTCTCTTCCTGAGGAAATTCAACCTCTCATTTCCCACCTCTCAAGAGTCATTTAATCTCCTGGCTAGAGCTTATTTTTGGTGGGAACATTCTTCACCTCTTCTGCTGAGCCAGTGCTGCCATACCGAAAAAATTCCAGAGGCACCGCCTGTGGAAGCCTAACTCCCACGTATGCTTTAGGGAATCCCATTTGTGATTCTGGAGCATACTGTGGGAAGAAAATCTCTCAGAACTAGGCATTGGGGAGGGGTGGGGTGGGAAGCCAGAGGAGTGGGGGTCTGGACAGTTTTAGCTTTCTAAGTCTCATATTGTACCTTACCTAAAAGAGCTGTTGTGAAGATAAATAACCTGAGAGTTCAGATACTGATGTAGTGAATGCAGAACAAGTATTTTGAACAGAATGTGCATGTATGGGTTTGAATTTTATGATTCATGCCACAAAATTATGAATATGCATGGAAAAGTTACTGTTCATAAGACTTGCAATACCAATGAAAAGATACATTCATTAATAAAACATTGGGAGAGGAAATCAAGTAGATTTGACATTTTTAATAGGAAATGGAAAGTTATTATATTTTCATTTCATCAGAACATTTTACAACAGAAGAAATTTGGATTAGGTATTGACAGAGTGTCACCTGATAAAATGTGTGGTGAAGTTTGAGCAGCAGATGTCTCACCCAGGGACGCTTCCCTGAGGAAACAGCAGGAACCTCCTGTACACTCACTTTGCCTGGCATTCATCTCCCGACCAGCTGCCAATTTTAAACTATAGCAAGTCTCTCAGTTTATAGTCCTTTCAAGCTAAAATCTGTTACATTTGGGGAAAAATAGCAATACTTATGTAAATCAATAATTGCATTGTATGTAATACAGTAAATCCATAACATGCCTAGAGTGACACTAACAACATCATGCACGGGTGTGTTATCAAGCAACAAAATGATTCATATGCATTAGACTCTGAATATGTCTTGTTCAAGCACTCATTTTGTTTGGCACAAACAGCCCTTCTTTTGCAACCCAGGAATAAATATCACTTTGTTTCATCACTTTTTTTTTTTTTTCTTCAATGAAACTATTTGCTAAGGCTAAATCCTAGCCTCCATTCACATCACAGCTCTGCCTTCAGTTTAAATATTCTACACAGGAATGATTACCAATGTCTGCTATCTTCCATTCTGAACTACAGAGCACTGGTCAAGCAGCCATGCAGAAGTTGGTGAAAATCTGGATTCTTCATATTAATGAGAGTTTCAAAATTAGAGGCAGATTTGATATAATAATAGAAAAGAAAATACTATGGAAGTACTGTGTCTGTCTGTGGAAGTTACCATGAAAAGAGCCTTAAATTAACTATCTTTTCATTCTACATGCTAGCCTCTCATTTTGTTATGCTAGGTTTTGGTCCTATGTGTCACAAAAATTTCCAATGATAAATAAGACACAATTTTTACACCTTGCTTTGATGTTTCTCCAGATAAATCAAACCTGGAAATATTATCGTATTATTTTAAGTGAAAACACATTAAAAATGACAGCTTGATCATCCCAGGAAACTGGAGAGCTAAGGGCCAAGACAGGTGCAGGTAGAGTCAATTGTTACAGCTGCTCTGTGACGTATACTCAAACACTTCCCACTGTCAAACTGAAATAGGATTTCCAAATATTTTTTCACAGGCGTGTGTGGGAATTGAGCTCTCAGTAATAAGTCTGACCTGGAGCAGATTGAAACTGGCAGTGCCAATATGCAAGTTCTACCTTTATATATGGAAATTACCATTCCTATGGGCTTCCCAAGATAGAAGGATCCTCTAAAAGAAGCAGAATTAGTAACGTATGCACTTGGCACAATTTTACAAAAGTTTAAGGAAACAGTAATAATAAGAGAGGGATTTGACCATACCGTTTCTAAAGAAACCCAAATACCACTTTCATATTGGAGACTGACAAAGATAATGGGATGCCCATTTGGCTCCATTAGTAATTTGGCTCCACTTGGTAGTCTCATGCCAATTTAGAGGTTGGACTCTGATTTTTACTTCCCAGTTTCTGGATGACTTGCATTTTTTTCTTCCATTTAATTTGAAATATGAGAAATATGTCTACCAATAAAGGAATAATGAGGGACCTTGACTCTCAACCACTCCTAAGACTTTCTGTTGTCCAGTTTTGGAGCCTGGAATTATTGCTGTCCTTTGTTGGCTAAATGTTGAGTTAGAATCCTTCTAAATTTAGCCCCATGGTTTTCCATCTGAAGCAAGAGACTTCTACAGAAGAGCAAAATTCATGTTATCTCTTCTTTCCACATTCACTAGCAGAACGTATGGTCTTATTGGGCCATTTCTATTTGTAGTCATGCCCTCTGCCTTTAGTACCCTTTTTCCAGATATTATAATCACACTTTTTATTGACATTATAATAATTTTTATTTCAATTAAGGTAATTAATTCGTATCTGCTAAAGAAAAAATGGCATATTCATGGCAAAACTTAAAACTGGCCTTTATGATAAAATATCTGTAAAAAAAATGCAAGAAAGGCATCAGCAACCTTTTAAGATATTGATTATGGGTAACTTTTTGAAGGCACTTCATGTTTTTAATTCCCATTGATGTCAAAACTCAGATTGCTGCCTAAGAAATTTTTACCCTCCATCCAATAATTGTGAAAGTGAGAAAACTATTTTGCTAAAGCCGCAGCAATTTCCTGTCCAGCAGAGCCATTCAGATGAAGGCTGTGGTGAATATGGCTTGCTTGACTTGATTGTAGTGCTAATATCTTCTTTCTGCAAGGCATTTCACATCTATTTTCTTTTCTTTCTTTAATTTTTTTTTTTTAAGCTTCAATCTCCACTGATGAAGTGGAGCAGAATCAAGACAGGTTTGAATTGTGCTGCTTCCTTGGCTGAGTTTCATCCTTTTTCTTAATGAAGTCTTAGAAACGCTAAGGAAATTACATCCAGTAATTTGCTAGCTGGACCCCTGCCCTTAACTACTTGTAAAAAAGCAGTGTTGACATATGTCTCCTGTTTTGCTGGATGCATTTAAGAGGTAATGTTGAACTAAGTTTGGTCACATTTTGATAATATAGGTGTCTCTGATTCCTGCCATGCTGTTTTAAGCATGGAATTTTTTACAGTTATAGTATAGCTATGATTGATGATGTCTTAGTGATAGGTACAGGCAGTGTTCATGCTGTCTTTGTTAAATCTAACTTTTCCTATCTATAACCATAGGGTATTGCTCATTAGCATGATTTAACTTGCGTTACTGGACAATGTCTTTCTTCTCAGAAGTATGAAAGGAATATTTTTCTTCTCAAGGACTATGACATGTAGCCTTCTATTAGGCTTCACCTTGCTTCATCCTCAGCATATGAAATTATTTAGAATAGAAATATCAAGTGTCTGGTATTCACCTTCTGTTTCTATATTTCACCCAAAGAAAGTTTTTTAGCTAGAAAATTACAAACTTGTCCATTTGGCTAGTATTTCTTGAGTCATTGTCTGGGCAAGGGGTAATTCCATTGGGCATGCCCAGTGTCCCAGAGTCCTGGACAAATGGCCATAGTTCACATATGATGATTTCAGTACACTGTACTCAGTGTACGAACATTGTAGGAAAATTTCTACATTAACAAGAAGATTGCTTTGCCATTACCATTGACACATGACCCATTTGTGCAGCACTTTGCTGGTAGATCTTCCACATCCAAGATGCAGTGAGATACAGCCTCACTGCATAGCAGCTGTGTAGCATATAAACATATATTTCTGGCCAGAAAAGTTTAGGAGAAATTAAAGGAGCTTGGGTATATTTTGCAGGAGATTTAGATGTGCACATTTCCTTTTCATTTACTTATTATGCTGTCTCTACTTTCTGATTTTCTGACCAAGGAAGAAAAGCTGAAGTAGAGGAATGACTGAGAGAAATGAACAGTCCGCTAAGCACAGTGTTAATGGGGCTTGCCAGTTAGGTATGTGAGTCATAATTGGGCTTATTTTCTAACTAATTAAGTCAAACTAATTTCTTTCCATAGCTCTTTGGAGTCTTAATGTAAATATAATTTGCTTTATTTAATTTGTCAACAAAATTTTTATATATACTGGGACATTATGAGGGAATGTGGAATCTGTGAACCCACTGTTACTGCTGAGACTGAGGACTATATATGTTCTACATATATAGTTCTACAAAGGTTTTTTCTCCTACCTGAATCGATTCAATTGGATTAAAAGCTGAACGACATCCTTCCCACACCCCCATGCCCTCCCGCTTTGGAATAACAATGGGAAAATGTTCTGCTTTGCAGTTTTCTATCACTTTTTTCTCTAATTACTTGTTTCACACATGAAAATATGTTTGCTGGTTTTATTTGCCCTGGAGTCTGCCTTTTAATGCATTTATCTATTGAGATTATTTATTTTTACACATCACTACAGAAGAGTCACTCTGAGTGTCATATTTTTTAATATCAAAAATTTTTATGCTTTGAGAATCCAATATCTTCACATCAACAAGTAATTTATTTCAGTAGGGACAGAGCAACAGAACATATCTCATTTTCTATGTTTGCATTTTGATATACTGATATGTATTAAAAGTACATGGTAGCTCTGAGCATGAGTGGATGACTTACATATGTCTATTTATATTCCATTACTGACCAAAGAATAGAAAGGAAACTTCAGCAAATTAGATGTAACCTATTAAATACGATTATCATGAGCATTTCTTCTAGTGAGAGTTAAAAATCATTTGACTTAAAGCTTTTTTTTTCTATTGTCTGTACTTTATTTCTCAGGTTATAAATCTATTTTGTAATTACTCCCTTCTTATCTCAGAAACTTTGCCTGACACACCATTCCATATGTTTATGATTCTCTGAATGAAAAAGTGTTCCCTGACAACCATTCAGATTTTTTTCCTTTAATTTCCATTTATGTCTTATTGTCTTATAATGTTCAGCTGAAAATATATGTTGCAATATTGTGTGACATTATCTGTATTACTTAAGATTTTATATAACCATACATCAGTGAAACATCAGATAAATCTCATGCTTCTCCTTTTTTACCTACATCTTCCCTTCCAGAGCTGTACAGGTAGTAGATTCAATTTAGTCTCTGTGACAAGTTGACTTTAAGCATTTCTTACAAACCTAGGACAGAACACATCTGCAATTTTATTTAAGTCACTTTGAAATCTGCAATTAGAAAAAATAGGAAAATATGTTAAATATTTGTACTCAGCACTATACAGTATTGTTTACAGAACTTCATAGATTTACCAGCATTTGCAAATTGAGGAAATAATCCAGCAGCATGCTGAATGAGAGCTTCAGGACTGGAACACTATATAATGTTACCTGACTAATTTGCTGGACTTCCTAATAAATAACTAAGTTACACAAGAAAGGTATTCAGATGATTTGTAATCCTGCAGTAATGGCTCCTAAATAGTTAAGATTACACCGAGAGATGAGAACCTTTTTCCCCTATATGCCATATACCAGCAGGGGACAAAATCAATCTTGTGAAGGCTCTGATTACTTGTGCTGCAAGTTTCTTGTCAGCAGATTCAAAATGTGCAGTGGAATGAATCTTCTGCAAGGTAGACGTGCTGTCTATCAGCTGGGCATCTTTCCTCCCCTCTCTCGTCTCTTCCCTCCACCTTAACTTCCCATGGAATATGTGGTTATAATAAATTAGAAGAAGAGAAAATACAAGATGCTTCAGTGCAACCATTGTAATCCTCTATTGTTAATAAAGAGGAAAGGTGTCACGAATCTTAGTATCTTACAGGTCAAAAGTTTACCCCTGAAGTGAGAATTTGAGGAAGTTAAGGAAGACATTAAGAAATTGCTATTGTTTAAAATATAGTGCTACTTGAGTTTATTGAAAAAATGTTATGTTCAAAGGACTGTGATTTAATCTGAAAAAGAGACAGTGAATAAAATTCAAGATAAAACACAGCTCTTTTTAGAAAGGCTATGGAAAAAACCCTAGGGAGGTGAAAAAACTCTGGGAGGTGAAAATCCGAATCGTGATCTGAACAGAATGTCAGAGTCAGCCTTTTCCTTTATAGTAATCCAAACCGAATCCATGTCTGGTCCTTGACAAACTTTTGGGATTCTGTAGTAAAGACTTTGGGGGTGTTATGCTTGAATTTTGTTCAAGAGAACTTTAAGAAAATAATTTGTTTTTCAATGATATTAAAGTTACTTATAGCAAGTAAGAAAGAAACAGGGTTTTGAAAAACAAAATGCATCATGCATTTTAACCATGTTTTCTCTCAATACTATAGAAAATGAACATGTATGGTCAGGGTGCTCTGGTGAGGAGAAGTGCCAATTTTATTGCTTAGAGCTCTAATAGCAAGGTCCAGTTTACAATGTGGAATTACTGCTTCTTTCTCCCCATCTCCAGTACCCTTCAGAAGCCTCAGAAAAGAATTATAGGTTCCAAATAAATATTCCCAGATGCATCCTGGAGAACTTGAAAAAGGGTTGCAAAATTGGGAACTAAAGATTCTTAAAATTCTACCAAAAATGCAGCACCTAACATCTTGCACAGTCTATGAGAGCATGATCTAATTCAGTCTTCCAATAATCACAATCAGACAGACAGGTGGGTTGCTGAAGTACCATCATCTCGCAGATAAAGAACTATCGTGCAGACAGAGAACTGCAGAGAGGAAATGGTCCAACAAGCATTACAGTATGATGTTAGTCCTGTTTTCTGCTTCCAAATTCTAACCATCTAACCGTTTTCTCTCCTAGGATTCTTGTCTCCAATATTATTCAAGTTTATGAGATAAAATTGCCAATTTTATAACCAGAGGCCTGAAATTCTGTTCAAAGGCAAAAAGCCAGGAAATGTTTCATTTTAGCAGCCATGTGGCTGAGAATTTTATCAGTTGTCAGATTCGTTGATATTTAGTTTTGCTTGCTAATCAAATTTCCAAAGACCTAAATTACTCCCAGCACTCAATGCTCACACTGCTCCTCACAATGGCAGAGATATACCACTGCCAGCAGAACCAGAGAATCGGTAGAAAAATCAGTAATCTTCAGAGATCTGCATTTGCAACTTCAACTCCTTTTCTGCAGGAAACCTCATAGAAGGGGGAACCAGACCAATGCAGTCTTCAGAGGGCTTTGAATTGGCTATTTCACCAATCCTCCAGATAAGGGCTGTGTGCTGTGGAAGAGGAAGTGAGAATGACTATACTTTTTCATCTTTCTCATGATCCTTGGGACAGAGAAATATAGATGCCATTGATTTCAGGCTGAAAAGGTGGTCCTGCTGTGCTCCTGTCACCAGCAACAATATAAATCAGCTATTTCCCATACTGTCAAGTGCTGTCCTTGCCCCATGCACATTTGAATCCATCTTAAGTAAAAAATATTATTCTGGGAATTACACTTTATTCAAACAAGCGGTAACTTGCAATGAAATTGCCATCATAGCATATATTATATGTCTATGAGACAGTTTTCTGTTTCTCAGATCTTCCCCTGGCCTCTTCCCCAGCCTCTTACTCAACTTGGGACACATTGGAGCTGAGCTCAGACATTGCTGTTTGAAGCACTGCCCATTATCTGAAAGGATGAAAGCTCATAACCAAATA
Organism: Cephalopterus ornatus; assembly: GCA_013396775.1. Taxonomy (NCBI): domain Eukaryota; kingdom Metazoa; phylum Chordata; class Aves; order Passeriformes; family Cotingidae; genus Cephalopterus; species Cephalopterus ornatus. The sequence continues at coordinate 234,882 of VZRE01005401.1, read as the reverse complement.
TCATCTCATGCAGGAAAGTGCAGTCTTGATGAGATGCTCTGTGGGCTTTACGTTCAAGACCATTGCTGAAGACTGGGAAATATTAAGAGTGGCATTACAGTCACCTCCAGCTATGTCCACTTTCACCAAGTCCTGTAGGAGTGCCTAGGTGCTCAAAGGATAGAGGAGAAAAGGCACCACGCTTTCTCCAGGCATGAAGAGTTGGCATTCAGGAGCCTGAGCCAACTGCACAGATGAATTTTGTAGCATTGCTGCTTAGGCTGAAATTGACCCTACACATTATAGAGAATAAGTTAGAATAATCCTTTTACACTGCCAAATTAAAAAAAAAAAAATTAAAAATGAAGATACAGTATAGATTACAGTAAAGGGAACCTCAAAGTTGGCTAATGCATTTGAATTGCAAAGTAGCAATCAATTAGTTTATCATTAATCAGATAATTTTGGGGTTTGTGAATAATATGAAAAGAAGAAATAACTACCAGGATAATTTTCAGGAACCATCTCTCGGCTTTATAAACTAATCCTCCTCTAATGGCCCTTTTTAATGTAATTTATAGGTTCATCATTACCCTTTTTGTATTAGTAATTATTTCTAAAATACCAAAGAACCATCTTTTTTTCAAGGTCTTTCTATGTGCCTGATTTACAGCTAGACTCATGTTGGACTCTGTCTTTCTGAGGTTTGACATTTCAAAATATTTATAGCTCTTTTACATTAATGCCTTTCTCATGAATCTGAAGGTGACCGTTATTTCTTTCATCTTGTTGTAATTAAATGGATCAACTGTAGCTTTATTATTTCCACTATTTATCTGTGCAGCATGTTAAAACATTCAGATTAGCAGTGATATTGAACAGTATGTGAATTATAACAAACAAATATTTCCTAAAACATAGGTTAAACTTGATGCATTGGCTAAGAAATTGTTCCAAGTGAAAGCACAAAATCTTTAATATTTTATTGATCAGATCTAAACCTTCTGCCCAAAGTGGCAATTAAATTTCAATTAAACTGACTGAAAGCATCATATTAAATTTCAGCACTTTACGAGCTATCAGATAATGCTGCAGGACAAATCTTTAGTATGATCACACTCTTTTCAAATTATATTATCCTGTTCATTCACAATAAAAGTGACAGGTTTAGGTATACTTTCAATATTTCTTGAATATAAACCCTCTAATGAACACATTTTATTGCCTTTAAATCAATTATTATTGGATATTTTAATAAAGTGAATTGAGCACTTTGTTTTACACACTGCTTAGAAGTTATTATATTTTGCAGTCAGCATAGCAAAGAACAGTAACAGTATGACAGAAATATCCAAATGCCTAACCTTATGCTATAAATTAAATCAGCTATTTACAATTATGAATATGCTGCATTCCATTTCAATACAGCTACTGGTACAACATGTCAGTTAATAACTGATTAAATCTTAAGTCTCTGAGTCTCACTTCTTCCAGACCTGTGTTTCAATGAATAAGTCCAAGATATAATCAAAATTGCAAGAAGACCCTGAAAGTGCTTTTAAAGTCTCATATGAAGACCTCAATATTTTAATGCTACCTCTACCTTTGTTCCATTGGCTCTGTGTGTGTGTTGATGTTTAGATTGGCCAAAATACAGCTGGTTGTGGATAAATTTATTTAAGTAGAGGACATTACCACTCAGTCTCCTTTTAAGTTACACAGATACACATATGTAAGTGTAAATAACAACATTCATCAGATTTTTATCATTAAATATAGATTAAACACGAGGAAAATCTAATGAGAGACTGAGAGTAGTCAAATTCATTTGACTCAGCAGGTGTTTGGGCATAGAATATAGAACTGTATAGAAATCTATATTCTATATTGATGTTAAAAAGTTATTTTGTTCTTATGGGTGATTACCTGAAAATAATTATCCACAGAATTAGTAGATAAATTCCCAGGTGGACTTTTACAGTCCTGTATAGTCATTAGTGAGGGAATACCTATAACATCTGTAAATTCTCTCCTTATGAAGTTGTGGATGTCAGTGGTAAGAGAGATAGGTAACATAACTGTTTTGGGAAGGACTTCCTGTGGATTCATCATCTACCAGTAAGTGGTGTCTTATGTAGCCTCTTAATTCCATAAATTTAATTGTCCTCTAGCTAAGGCTTCAGGAAGAGCATCATAAAAACCTAAAAGAAATGCTCCCAGTAGAGTCCAGTTGTTCCTTGCTGCAAACAAGTTCATCTCCTCTAATAGTGACATGCTTTGAGATTCTCTTTCCCTTTTCATATCATACCAGTTTTTCAAGGAGATTGAAATGTAACGTTCTGTAGCATTTGGAGAGAAACAAAAATCAATAAAGGTAAATCCAGAGGGGCAGGGAGAGCACCTTCCTTTAGAGGAACATGTTTTTTGTACTTGAAGAGTAGAGTTAAAATTCTGAGGCATGTCTTTTGCTGATACATAACAACACAATATCCCAGAGATTGCATTATTTCATATGAATAAGTATGTTTTGTTTATTTCTATAAGTAAACACTTCTTTTTCATTCAACTATCCTTCTCCCTTGGGAGCAGAGTGAAGAGTTATGTTTATAAGGAAATAGGAAAAAGAGGCTTTTGCAGAATGACAAAACTACAGAAAGCATTCTTTTGAATCCACTGCTCTTTTTTATTTTTCCGTACAAGTCATGACAAGAGAAGTCCTGCAGAGGGTCAAACAGTACTTAAGTAGCTAAGTAAAGGAATTGCCCTCCAGAGCAGGTGTTCGTGCTGTCACAGCAGGCAGGGAGAGTATTTGTTGCATCAAATGCAGTTTGCTCAGCATGTGTTCACACCTCCCCTGACCCCAACACTTCCTGGCTTTGCTACCATGAAAGTCTCATGAGAGAGGAGGAGTGTTTGAAAGGAGTGTGGGTGGATCATTTCAGCAATGAGATGCTTTTGGCTGCACAAGCAAGTGAACAGCAGCCATTTTTTAAAACCTGGATCTTCCTCTGCTCTTGTTTAAGACAGGTCCTTACCCAGCTCCCAGCAATGCAGCTAGCTGAGCTGCCTGCATGCAGTGAGCGCGCTGCTGGAGTCACATTGCCAACTGAAAGTTCCCAACCCGCTTCCTTGTGTTGGCCTGACCAGCAGATTTGGCAGTATTTCTGAAGTCTTGATCCTCTTAAACAGCATCTCTCCTTCTAGGAACAGATTGGGAACCACACAGGGCATTGAAGGTATTCACCCACCATATCAGAGGAAGTCAGTAGATCCACACAGGACACCATTCAAAGTAGTTTGTCTACTCACCTATGGGGTAATAAGTTGGAAATAAGTCTAGATTTGGATCACTTGTGCCTGATTTAACTGTATCTGCTGTGGCTGAAGGAATGTTTTCCTCTGATTCATCAGCTTGCTTTCAGACCAACCTGCTCCCTGTGGATCAGGTGTTTGATATAGCAAGGATATGGAGTAGTGGAGGTTAAATTTCTAGGGAAAAATCTTTTTCTCTCATGCTGCCAGAGCCTTGACTATTTTTCAAAGAGCAGGATCAGACTCCACACAAGGAAAAGTTATGTAAATACTGGATAGCTTCTAAATATATTAATCCCTAGACATGGTCCTAAGAATAATTTTAGTTGTGTTTTACTGGAGCTATTGAGTGATTTTTATAATCGAATTTTATTTGACTGCAGTGCTGCTAAGTTTATATGGTAAAATGGGAAGAGACAGAAAGGAGGGGGGGGAGTGGATGAATGGAAAAATCTTGCCTAAATTTGAAGGTAGTTTGCATTTTTTTCAATCCTTACAATTGGTGTGGCTTTGTTGTCCAAGCAATTCTTTTTGAATCTATCATATTAATCAACTTCTACAGATTCTTCAAATACATTTGAAACTGCCACTGAATCAGAAAACCTGAACCAAAGCCAGCTACACTGGTATTATTCTTACTCATATCTAGTGTTATACTGGATTTATTTATACTGCCAAGAAAAAAACCCTATTAATTTTGTCAGCTGCATACATGTGAATTTACATTTGTTCTCCAACATTCATGAAGAAGACTGTCCTGCCATTGTGGAATGTGGAAAACAATCTATCAGGCTTTCAATAAACTGCAGAATATATATGTGGTTCAACCTATCTAAAATGAGATGCAGCACTAGCAATATGGAGAGCCCCAGCAAGGCTAGCAATAAAAGTAGATATACAGTAACTGACATCAGATTGTTTCAAGCTTAATTCCAGAAAAGTAATAAGGTCAGGAAAAGAAACGCTCGGTGATACACAGATTGATGTTATTAGATAGAAACTATGCATTGGCATGAAGCAAACACTTTTCTGTCTCGGTCTCATGGACAGAGCACAAAGATATTCAGCATAATCCCCACAGATTTATAACAACAAGAGTGGACTAAGCTTAGCAGACTGCGGTCAAGAACAGTACTAAAACTAAGCTATACGCACATTTATTAACAACCCCATTGGGTGTTATATTACTCTCATTTTCCAAAGTGAACATAATGTATATTCCCACCAACACACACCAGGGGCTGTTGACAGACTATGGAGAGCTGTTAATTTCTGAAAAGAGGATGTTTAAAAGTATCTCATACCCCAGCTTTATTTTGTTTTCTATACATCTACCTATAGAATGAGAGCAATGAATACCATAACTGAAGGCTTTTTGGGAGATCAAAAGTATTTTCATTTTCAAATAATCCAAAAGAAATAGTTTTTTTGATCCTGAGCACTTTTGGACATCACTGAAAGGAAAATACCATCTTGTATCATCATCATCATCATCATCATGGCTAGGCTTCGCGAACGAAGATTTGTGAAGGACTCTACCCACACTTGCTACAAGCGCGCTGATGGCTAAAAAGGCCAATGCGAGATAGACACGTCCGGTTGCAAAA
>VZRE01005401.1:179984-227484 GCA_013396775.1 Cephalopterus ornatus | reverse complement strand
AGATAGCTATCCACCAGGGGAATAAAATGTAGAGTAATTCATTATTTTTAGTCTTACAGTCCATAATATAGGACCCAAGTGCCAGGAGCAAAGGAGACAGCAAACATGCTTCAGAATGTTTTTTGTCTGTAGGGTGAAGTTTCAGAAGCAAAGTCTTGATTGAGCGCTTATTCAGTTTCCATCACACAAAGACTCCAGTCATGACATTTTGTGCTGGGTTCTGTGCAAACACATGCTAAGACACAATTAACATCCCAGAGGATTTAGTTGAGTGAACTAATCTTTTGCACCTTAGATTCAAGTTGGGCACACATCTGGGATTTTATTAGATTCCCACTGAAGTCTCTGGCAATCTTTATACTGTAACTGGATAAAACCATACGAGAGGACAGTTTTTTACAGCCAGTGCAATTTAAATTAAAGAAATAGACTTGGTTTTAATGTCATGAGACTGATGGTGAGTTTAAATAATATGTCATTGTAAACTATTCCTTCTATAAAATCTGTATTTGTGTAAAGTGTCATTGTAATTTTAACAAGAAATGCATCTTCTTAAAAAACTATTTAGGTTATTTTATCTGATGAATGAATTTGCAAAGGCACATTTATGAGTCCTGCAAAACAGAAGCTGTCTTCACACAGAACTTCACTATCAGGCAGGAAACAACCCTGCACAAATGTATTTTGCACTGACATAATTTTTTTTATTTCAGAAGGAAAGGATGTACAACAGGACAAATCTTGTTCTGTTCTATACATTATAGTCATTATTCTGGTATTCCAAAGAATGACGCATAAGTAGTTAAGGACAAGAAGAATATTTTGGCTAATATTTTGTCTTTGGAATTACTGTCAATTTTGTCCTAGTTGGCATTTAGATTGTTGTTCAAATGACAAAAATTATACTAATTACACGATGTCTGAAAATTCAGTGAATCAAGTGAGTTTCTTTTCCTACTTTCAAATCAAATTACAGAGGAAGCATGTGCAAGGTACCTCTCAGTCTTGTGGAAAAAAAAAGGGGGGGGGGAGGACTTTTCTGTATTTTGTTTCAAAATATGCTGACTTAAACAGAATGAGCATATTACACTTTCGTCTTTTAAAAATGCCAAGTATTTCCAGCTGACGTATGAAGGTATGCTGACTGTGAAAACTTATACTCAAATATCCACCTAATCTTTGGAAAACAAATAACTTCAGCCTTTAGTGGCTTCAAATCCCTCATATTTTGTCAGCATCCATTTCATGTCTTCAAATATTCTTATGAAAAAATTATCACATACTCTTTTTCCCATTATATGATCTAGCATAATTTATTTATATTGATTCATCAGTTGCCCTACAAGAAACAAAAGGGAATAACCAAAAAGTACCTCAAAATCATTGCCATATTTATAACATTTTTTTAATCACTATAAGTCCAGTGAGACATTTTCTTTTTGTTAATGCAAAGTTGATCCAAACTGTTGTCTGTCTTCTGACAGGAAACAAGAAGGGAATCCTTGTTGAGTATCCCTATTGTGGTGGTTTGACTTTGGTCAGATTTTAAATACTCACTGAAGTCACTCTCTCACTCCCCTCTGCAGCTGGACAGGAGAGAGGAGAAAAAACAGCTAAGGATTCTTGAGTAAAGATAAGAGCTGGGAGAAGTCACTTACTAATTGGCAAAACAGACTCAACGTGGGGTAAAACTTAAATTTATTACTAACATGATAAAAGCTAAAGAGTGAGAAATAAAACAGTCTTAAAACACCTTCATCCCCCACCCCTCCTTCCTTCCATTCTCTCTCCTCTCCCCTCAGCAGTGCAGTGAGACAGGAAAGGGGGGTTGTAGTCAGTTCTTGTTTCCCATGGGGTGCAGTCAGGTTTCTGCACCCCTATGGTCCTCCATGGGTTGCAAGGGGACAACTTGCTTCACCATGGTCTTCACCACGGGCTACAGGGGGCCACAGCTCTGAGTCCTTCCCCTGTTCCCGTGGGGTCCCTCACAAGGGCATAAATCCTACCTGGGACAAACTTGCTCCAGCATGGGTTTCTCTCTCCCCAGACCACAGGTCTCCTGCAGGACTCTGCTCCATCCTTGGGCCTCCCACGGAGTCACAATCTCCTTCATGCATCTACTTGTTCCAGCCTGGGCTCCTCCATAGGATGCAGGGGTGTCTCTGCACCCTCCACGGGCTGCAGGGGCCTCAGCTCTAAGTCCTTCCCCTGCTTCTAGGGGTGGGGGGACACCCTCTCCCTCTTGTGCTGCACTGACCTTGGTGTCTACATTGTTGTTCCCGTGTTCTGCTCCTCTCTTCCCAGGCTGGAATTTCTTCTGCACAACAATCTCCTCCGTTCTTAAATATGTTCTCACAGAAGCGTTACAGTGCTAATTGGCTCAGCCTTGGCCAGCAGCAGGAAGTCCCTCCTGGAGCTGGCTATCATTAGCTCTTCATAGGATAGAAGAAGTTTCTAGCAGCTTCTAACAGAAGCTACTCTTATAGCCCCCCTTGCTACTAAAATTCAACAACATAAACCCATGACACCTATCTAACAAGTCTCATTGGAGTCTGTCATTAAGGAACTCACAGCCTTCATCAATGCTGGTGAATCCGTGTTGTGAGATGACTTGTTAATTTTGCAGTTCCCCCAAAACATACTGATATTTTATGTCATTATGATCCTTTAAATTTAGTCTAGGGGGAAGGAAGAGGGAACCCTTGTTCAAATACAAATTTTATTGACATACTTATTTAAGAGTCAAAAAATACTGACATGCCATAACTTAACTAGTTCAGATATCTATGCCATTGTAAGTACTAAACTTACTCACTGAAGCAATACAGAAGTATATTGTTTAAAGAAATTGAGTGAACCAATTTCTTTAAGCCACTTTTAATGAAATAAAAGGTATCCTTGAGAGTTCATCCCTTTGAATGGGAACCCATGATGCAAGGCTTTAGAGATAGTCATTTCCAAGCAAAGGGCTAAATTTTGACCTTGTAGGAGTCAGTACAGAAAGAGCTCCCTTTTTTTGTGTGGGAGGGATTTGCTTTTTTTCATGATAATTTTAAACATCCTACTTTCTTTTGCAGCAATTACAAAAATTTCCAGCAACTTTTTTGCCTCCTTTCACTACCAACATTTTGAAAGGTGAAATCATTACTTGACTCTCAATTTCCTATATCTGCTTCAAAGTCAAAATTTTCCTGACTTTTGTGGAGCTAAAATCTAAACTTTTTAATGTTGAGTAAAGCTATAGCTCCCTCTAAAAAGTCTATTGAATTTCAGGAAAATAAAGTTTAGCCATGAAGATTAATATTGTGTTTGTGGAGTCTGCTCGAGAGTTCTAGAGTCAGGTCTTCCTCAGTACCCTTTGATCTATCCATCTGTGTGTGTGTCTCTCTGTCTCTCTCTCATCTATAATGCTCAAGTCTTATAGAACATAGTTGGATGTGTCTAATCCAGACACCTGTTCATCCCCATTCAGTTATCACTTGGACACCAAAGAGCAATCGCACTTCTTGGTCTCTGGATGACAGCCCAAAGGCAGCATGCTTCCCAGTTGACAGTGCCCATTATGGTTGTTGATATGATTCCATAAGTATCTTAATATGATTCCATAATACCTACTTCACTGGCTTCCATGCACTCTGAATGTTTAAAGTGATCCACTACCTCAAAAGATCAGCATACTCAGGATATGTGCTTTCAGGCCAATCATAATGTGAATGGTCAAATTTCTGATGCTATTCACCTAAGAATGGTAGCTTTTGAAGGTTAATATGGATTCATTTCTCATATAATTACAAAAATTTCTTTGAGACAAGAGGTGGTGATACAATCTTACCACCTTTGTGTATTCTGATTATCTGAAAATGAAGTAAAAAATCTTAACTAAATATTAATTTTGAATGCAGATGGAAAGAAACAAAAAACAAGTTTGCTATTACTTTTCCTGCTTTTACATCAACAAAAAGTAAATGCAATTTTTAATCAAAAGAGCAAAATAACCTTTACCCTTCTTAATTACTGCAGAGAGAGAGAATTTTAAGTACTTGGGAATTTTCAGAAAATTAAAGTAGCTTGTCAGTAACTGATGATAATGCTACAAGCCTCATTCTCAGTTTGCCAAGATTGCTGTAGGAAATAAACAGGGACCAGGCTATATGGTTTAATATTCAGAATAGATACTAACTATTTAAGTTCTTCTGGTTGAGATTTGAAGATTTGAAAGGTGTTTAGCAAGAAAAGTTAAAACATATTGAATTTCAGTGGGATTTTGATACTTCATTCAATCTCTGAAAGTATCATCCCATAGATCAAAACTGATGTTGAAGGTCTAGCTAGAACCCAGGAAGCCACTGTAGCTCAGAGAAAATTAGGCAAAGGGTTGCTCTCAGAGGTATTCCAGGTGGAGGTATTCCAGCTTGATGCACATTAGGGAAATCAGCAAAATCACGGAGTGAGTAACCATAAAGCATACCAGGAAGAAATGAATGTCATTGCTCAGATAAGGTAAATGGAAAGAAATAAAGAATACCTGGACAAGGATATTTGACCATGGATCAGCTACCAAGAATCCAACAGTTCTGTTCCCATGTGAACTGACAGACAAAGGATTTTTCTTATTATATAATTGCTATTACTTTTTAATTTGGTTGATCTTGTCTCAGTCTCTTTCTACTGAACTCCAGCCAACTCTTATTTGTGCCTTTACCCTTTAAAAAAGCTGCTTGCACTTTCAGTAGCCCTCGTAAGGTCAGGGGCTTATAAATATGGGGTCATCACCAGGCTGAAATTTCAGCTGTTTGTGCTTCCTAGCAAGAGGGTAAACAAAATGAGAGACCTTGGAAGTCTGTATGATGAGTCTTCGGGGGAAGGGGGGGCGGAAATTAAATTTCTTCATCAGGCTCCAATACATGCTCCAACATATGCTCAGTGAGAAAGAAATGGAGTCATGTCACAGACACTATTTCTGTGAGATCTCTAAAAAAAAGAGAAAAAAAATCTCATGACCGATGTGTTGAAAGCAGATGAGAGATCTAACAGATCTGCATGGATATGCCCAAAGTCCCACTATTGCTACCATCACTGTATGGCTTTTTGGCATAGTTACTCTCAAAAGGTAGTAGATGTTTTTACAAATTGGAAAATATGTAGGGTAGCTCTGTTTGGATTATCATAATTTGTATATTGTTGGGGAAAAAATTGCATCCTTTTTATGAAGGAAGGCTTTTTTAATTCTGTGATTTCACAAGTGTCTTGATTTATTATATTTTCTTTCTTTTCTCTTAATATTCATCTAACTTAGTTTGAAAGATGAAAACAATATAGATGAAAACATAAGGATTATTTAAGGGACCTGAGAGAGTTCTGTGAAGAACAATGTAAACGCTGAATGTATAAAATCAGGCAGAGTCTAGAAGCCTATTGAGTGTATGCAAAGATTATATGTGCTTGTTATCATACTGGTGGAAGAGCAAATCAAGGACATCTTGTAGACTACAAAATAGCTGCAATGGCTGTGGGCCAATCATGTCATAAACATGAACCTATAGAACCTGAACTGTCATTTATTTTATGTCAGTTCAAGTTCTTAACTTATTTATTTTCCAGACACAACTACAATGGAAACAATAAAAGGAAGACTCAACTAGCAGAGGTCTCACCTCTATTTTGTATAATTTGCTGCTTAAAAGCTTACAGAGTAAAACATGTAAATATATGCAGACCTGAGAGTAAGACCTCAGTAAGGAAATTACAGAGTATGGCTGAGGAAACTATGGGCCATAAACAAGAAAAGCACTATGGCTACTAAGCACCTAGAAACCTGCTATAAATTGTTGCAAGGTTCTGCTTCAGTGGATTTAATATTCTGGGAGAAGCTGGCTTTTGGCTACATGCAGCAGAGAATTCACTGGGGCAGGAGATCACAAGGATTCTGCTTGTACCCAGCCCTGCTGCAGCTCTTGGTACTATGAATGGGGGAATCTGTCAGACACATTACCTAGTCCTATCACGCATATTTTCCTTTAAAACAGCACAGCTTGAGGAGAGAGGTACTGGAAATCTCATAATGATGCTGCTGCTTGTACGATTCCTGCTTCAGTGTTTCCAGTGCTGAAAAATTTCAGATAAGACACGTAATCTTTTCAAGTCAGATCCTCTGTTGATGTAAATTAGCCTAGGTCCACTGGAGTCAATTAAGATACCTCAATTTTAAACTCTTTCTCCTTTAGCTTGGAGGTGTTTACCCACAATTTACTTTTGAGGTTCTGAATATTTTAATTTAATTTTTTTGTTAGTTCTTCTCATTAAAGGAGTCTAGACCAGGAAAGAATTTTTCATGTTGCGTGTTTGTTAGAGATTTTTAGCTGTTTCCTGAAGCATAGAGAATTGAAGGCAAAGAACCTTAAAAGTCAAACTAAACGTATAGTATAAAAGTAGAGAAGTACAGGGTTGGATGTTTGAATGAGGTTGGAACCCATTCAAACATCCACATAAAGTGGCCAGATTTTCCAATGCCCAGAGGAGCCAGTGGAAGGCAAACACTTGTAAAATGCATGACTTGTTTCAATCAAATTTTAAGTCAGAGAAATTAAGAAAGTTCTCTCTAGTCTACATCTGTAGAGAAACAGGAATAAATTCCTGTCCATCTTCAATGTTAGTGATTTTCTAGAATAATTCTTTGTTACTGAAATCCATTACAATTCCCCTTAGCACAACTTCATTTTTCCTAAGCCAAGATGATGAAAGGGTAATTAATTCTTTGTGACTGACTCAACATTCCTCTGATGCACACCCCTATTTACAGAAAAAGAAGCTGTGGTCCTTTCTTTGGCCAGAAAGAGATAATTCTTTTCTTTCCAGTCTTTGGTCAGATCTGTATGTCTTATTATGCTCCCTTTCACTTATTTCATCAGAGGAAATTATGAATACTTTTAATTCAGAAGGAGAAGGAAAGTTTCCAATAAGCATGTTGCATTTACCAGAGGTGTACTATGCAGAACCTTAAGAAGAAATACTCTCCAACATGCATAGCACCCTTCCTAGTAAAATACAGGAGAACCTGAACCCTGCCAGCTCAGAGCAGCAAGAAGCAAGATGGTACATTTATGCTAAATTTTCATTTGTATTTAATTTTTAAAGTTGCCAACCTTTCCAAAATACAACAAAAGTAATCTTTCAAGTATGACTTGTAAGCAAGTTTAATGATATCTACTGACAGTCTGAGACCGTAGCTATGAGAAAGGTGTGAAATGCCATACTAATCACAACAGGATGCTAAATCTACAATCTAATGATACTTTATAAGTCTGACACATTATTTGATAACTTCTTAAAGGAAAAGACAATAGTTTATCTTATGAAGATATGCACAATTAATAATTAGTAACTTGCTATAATAAACAAGCTCAGTGTGGGAGCATATAATGCACTTCACTTTTCCAGCAGCAAGATTCCTGACATTTGCCTGACCCATTTTTTCTCAATTTTGATTTTAGAATACTGGGCTAAACCTTTGTCAGTTCTAACTGACATCAAAACTGACCGACTATGGGACTCTCCTGTCACAACCAAAACCTTCTGAAAAATCTGTTGAAGAAAAAGCAAAAACAGCCACTACCTGGTCAGTCCAGTGATCAGTAATGTAACTTGTGACACAATGGTCAAAGTACTCTGAAGGAAGAGATAGATGCCTTGCACATGTGCATGCTTAGCTCTCCTATTTGCATCATCAAAAAAGACTCTAAACCTTTCCTCTTCTAAATGTGAAGGGTGAGGATTGGAATACACAGTCAAATAAAGGTCTAACTGTCTAGGCCATCAGACCACAGGAGATTCCCCTCTAAGAAAGACATAATCAACCTAAAGGAAAGGCTGCTTTGGAAGATTTCTTTTACAAGGGAACAGATTTGCCTATCATTTTCACTCATTTGTTTGTTTGTTTGTTTTCAAAAGGCATATAGCCAACTACAGAAAATGCTAATATGACAGTTCTGGACCAGAATTATGAAAATCCAACCTAGCCTGCCCTCCATGCCTTAGGGTGGCAAGAACAGAAGCGGCACTACCCCCCCCCCCCAGAATAAATCCATATGGGGAATTTTTCATGGAAATAGTGGTATGGGCCACCATCTGGTAACATTGGGAATGGTTCTACCAAGGTTTCAACTTTCCCTGCTACCACCAGGTCAATTGCAGGCACTCCTTGGCAGGGTTTCTTACCACTTATAAAACAGTGCCTATGGTTTCCATCATAAGTGATACAGGATTTTTTAAATATATACTACATAAAGGTAAGGTATAATGAGTATACCGGACAATTGGACTCACAGCTGCTTGAAAGGAGCAAGGTATGACCAAGTGAGGGGAAGACAAGTTAGTTGGATGACACCATTACCAGTCCTGAGGAATTTTATCAATAATATTCAGTCAAACTTCTATTAGTAGTGCAGGATACTGAAAATCCTGTGGTTTTTACTGAAGGTAGTTATGAGGTTATAAACTGTCCCCTTAGGAGTGACTTTTGTTCTGTAGGTGTTCTACAATGTTACAGGCCATAAAAATGTGACTGTGTAAATTACATTTATTTCCTTTACAGAAATGGAGTGTGCTCAAAGAAATCAGCTTTGATTAATTTATTTCTTTTTTAATAGATTCTAAAAAAAAAATTTCCAGAAAAGACATCATTTTTTCCTAACGGGTCTAGATTCTCAGTGGCACAAAAGGCAAACCAATCAGACGTTATACCAGGCCTACAATTAAAGGATGTGTCCTAACAAAATTCTGCAAATAATACCACACATTACACTGGACTCCTGCATATCTGAAATCCACTCTTACCCAAACCACCTACCTACTGTAATCGCAGCATTGTACATTGCGTGGGTGCACAGCATTCAACCTGCTGAGATCTGTTTTATGGCTCCCAATGGATACTAGATACCAGACTGGTAGATTATTATATCTATGGTCTCCTACCTGTCACAGTGAATAAGTGACTTAATATATAGTTGTAGGATTAAGGCTTGATTTTTTTCTTAGGAAAGGAAAAAGCAGCACATGTCTTACTGAACTTTTATTCATCTCCCAATCCTGACATCAGAACTATTTACCTTTTAGACATATCCTTAGTCATCTATTCACAAGGATCAAAAATATTTTTCATGAATAAAAATTAATTAAATCAGCAGTAGTAATTTCTGCAGTGTATCTCAGACTGGTTTGCATTGGGATTTATTTGTTGTTTGGCATATATGTACAATGATGGTAACAGAATGCTCCTGTTGAACCAGCAAACTCTTGAATATGAGAAATACTAGACTCTTTAAGGCAATGCATACGATGCTCATTCAGCTTTCTTGGGTAGTTTTGATAAAGGCTTTGATTACAGGATGTCATCATATTTTTTCCCATGAGTCCTCTGCCTCATTCTATGCACAGGATGATCAGATGCTCAATGAGCAGCGATCCAATACAGTTTTTATTTTTATTGTTCCACGAGTGGATTCAGATTTAGATGTGAAGACAGAATTATTAATTTCCTCATGAATTTTCCTATAACTGTATCTGCATTATCACAAATATTTACTATTTTACGTCTACAAAACTGCTGCAAAATGAGAATATGTTTCCATATGATTTGTTTTGTAACATATAGAGAAATGAAGCACAAAGATTAAAGTAAAAAAAATTCATTACATTGGATGCCCGATTTGAGATGTCTACAACTTAATGTTTTGGAATCTATATCATGAAGCACCCCTATATGCTGTCAGAATTGCTGCTCTCTTTCACTTATCTTGCAGCACTTTTGCCAGTCCAGCACCAGAGTTCCAGCCTAAATGTCATAAAATGAGAAAAACACAAGTAGCCAGCTATTTAAAATCTGAGTGAATTGATACAGTCAATATCCTGGATTTGAAGAATCCAGGACAGACCAAAAAAGAACTATATTATTTGGATCAGTTGACTTATTTTTAAAATAATGGGTTTTTCCATAGCATTTCCTCGTGTCATTCACCATACAACCTATATAGTCAAAGAACCATTCTGAAGAAGATAGAATCCTTAATAACGTAAATCTCAACCTTCCTAGAGTAGGACTATCTGACACACTAAATTTCTCTGATTCTTTAGAGTCTGTCAAGGAGCATTGGGAACAACCAAGATTTTCTACTTCATGATTTTTTTATATTGTATGAAGAACTGCCTTTAGGGCATCTTTAGGATATCCTTACCTTTTGGACATCTAAACTCATCCCTTCTTTGGGAGTCAAGCATGCTAGTACATTTCATGAGACACAATCTCATGGAAACATAGTGGAAAAACATGCCTTTTTAGCTGTATCCTAAAAGTTTATTCAATCAACAAAGATGGCACAACTAATCATGGGCACTTCCTAACTTTTGAGTGCCTGGCTTTACATAATTTGTATATGTTTTGTAAGGCAGTGTAAAAACTGGGGTTTTTTTGCATATGGCATTATACTGACATCAGCATTGGTTTTCAACAAGAAAATCAGCTTTCAACCTATTCATCTGTCTCATCATCTACCAGTACAGTGCTGGGGCCATGACCCATTACCAGCGAGAGTTTCTCTGTGATTCTCTGAAACTCTTCTGCACTAGCAAGTGCTCTGACAGATACTTTGATTATTGTTGAACAAATATTCGCTGAGAACAGAAGTTTGGTAAGGCTCAAGAATTCTGGATTTATTTTTACATTTTGGAGGACAAGTGCTTTAAGGCTCAGACCTTTCTGCCTATCCGCCAAGGCAAATCTCCAATCTGGGCTGCATTTTCTCCTGTAGCAACTGAAAACATGGTAGTCTAAAGTGAAGCATTAAACTAACTTGGCTGCAGGCAGCAGTGCCGGCTCCACTTACCGTAAATCCCTGTCCCTTTCACAAAAATGACCAGGCCTGAAAACGTTACTTTCCCATTTACAAATAGATTGGTTAGTCTCTTCTGATCCTGCTTTTTTGTGTCATCTGGCACCAAAGGACCAGAAAGTGGGCAAACCTCCCCAGATGCAAATTTCTTCAGTGTGGGCTGGTGTAGTGTCAGAACATTGCAAATGAAGGAGGTGCCACGGTTTCAGCTCTGCTGCTCTTTGGCTATTGACAGATCCTCCCTCCAGAACCACTATCAACCATTGTAGTGCAAAAAAATAAAAAGCCCTGAAGCTTTGACACACAGATGCCAAAGGTGGAGCTGCTGGTCGAAAGGAGTGAAATTCTAAAATTTATGTAGAGTTTTGAATCCAGATTTACTGTGTATTGAATATTTTTGGGTATATAAAACATGAGACAAAACTGACACATGTCAGGAGAAATCATTTGGGTTTGTTCTAATCCCTAATATATGCACAAGCATGAACGGAGTCCTGGCTGTGCTTTCCCATTTGAGTCCTCCACACCAATCTTTCATTGCCTTGCAAAACTTTATATGGCAAATATAGGGAAGCCAAACTGCCCTTTCTAAATGTGCCTGAGTTTACAATACAGATGCACACACACAGAGCACATCATGGCTAAACTGCTTTTAGACAAAAAAATTAAAGCAAAAGGGATTAAAACAAATTTAAGATGGTCGAGCAGTCATGAGTATTCCCACAAGCCCTGTACTTGTCACCAGAAGCAGGAAACCCAAAAAGTGGCCCAACATTACCAAAAGCTACTGTTTGGGATAGCAAACCTTTAAAGTAAGGCAGGGATTCCATAGGTATTATGGTATCTGTGAACTAAAGTGGTGCCGTTTGATAGACCTATGGTATCTTACACCAGGAGAAGACTTTGCACAGCTGATCAGTAGCAATGTTTCCACTGGAAGATGCACACGTTAGAAGTTCTGCTAGCAAAATTTGAATCAAACTCTTTACAAGGGTCTGAAAATATTTCGCCTGTGCTGCTTCATCAGCATTGTCATTTACAATTGCCACTTCTCCACTAGTTTCTTTAGATGATTTCTGTTTGTGTGAGAAGGTCTTCCCCTTTGATGTATTTGTTGCATGGAGTAGTTTTGCTGTGCCAGTTCTTCCTTTCAAATCTCAGCTTATTGACTAATGATCTGAGTTTGTCTCTGCCATCATTCATCTGTGTAATCACATCATTCAATTCTGGAAGGCCTTTAAGGATACACTTAGCATGAAAGGAGCCTTCTAAGTTCTTGAACTGTATAGTCAATTGCAGCAATGTGGTTATCATTGATAGTAATACTTTGACCCCTCTTGCATCTATTGTGTGTTGTATCTGGGTCTGACATAAGTTCTTAATGCAACAGATATATGGAACTTCAGACCCTCATTGCATAAAGTAGACCATTGGATTTTAATTTTTTAGTGCGTATAGAGCTCAATTTCTTGTGTTATTTAAAGCTGTGATTCTGTTTGTGAAATATCCAGTGAGTCTAAGACATGCCTATTGATACCAAAAAGTGTCAGAAACAACCTTCTTAACACCAATTTGTAGGTGTTAAAAAAGACATTCTTTATTTAGCATACTGGATGTTCAGAGGATAGCTTCTCTAATTGAACATGCCAAATGAGAGATAGATAGGGCTTTTTATTACATAAACATACTGTTTATATAATCATTAGATATTCTTACTTAATACATATTCATTATATTGCTTTACATGGTCACACCCTTATTGGAAGTCCTTTTTTGGTCCTTCCAGGTCTTCTTTGTCGTCTTGACCTCAGTTCTTGAGCAGGCACAGTGTCATAGTGTTTCCCCTCCAAGAAGTGTAATGTTTGGTTTTTATCTTATTTGGATACACAGAGCTCACTTTACATCCTGGGTTTTGAGTTACATCCCTTACCTAATTTTCTAGGACTTCTCTAAGATTATATTGTTCCTTATTTGGGCATTCTGGGATACTGTGAGTAAAGTTTCTATTTCTCCTATGACTATTAAGGAATGAAGCTGGATGATTGGAAAGACACATATGGGACCATATAAATTTTCCTTTATTGTAATAAAATACTCAAACAGAAGACAAACAGATAGCATTTCTCAGACACAGATGGTTGTTCAAGGCAAGGTGTGTTCTAAAAAACTGAATACTGACACCATGATGCTGGGGAAAATCTATCTCTTAAGTATTAAGGACATTTGAATTAATTCTGTCACCTTTTACAATACTTTTCACATAGTTACTTATGTGAAGTATGCACACATAGTGTAGGTATTTATTTGTGCTTTAGATGACATAGTTTATTCCACCTGTCTTTCCAGAAAGACAAGTCTTCTTTAAATCCTGTGCCATATCTGACAATCCCATAGGGATGATATAAAAAGGCACTAGGAACCTGTGCTTAGCCAACAATATCCTTCTCTATCAGTTTTGTATTGAATGTCTTGTTTACTCTTCCCTTGAGCAAGACATGTTTCTATGCATCATTCTGTAGAACAATATACTAAGAAGGAAAATCACTCTCACAAAGTTGCGTACAAATGGGAGTCTCTTTTGGCAATACACATCATTGAAAGATTGTAAAGCCAAACTGCTGTTTAACAATCCAGGGAGGGGGCGAAGAAAATAATAATTTATTGTGCTCTTTGCAAAATTTTTTTCAGTAGTCTGAAGAAGTAAAAAAATAACTAAAAAAAAAATAAAAAAAAAATCTCTCTTAAGATCTCTCTGAGAAGGGTTAGTGGACTTCTGAGTAGACCCTGACTTACACCAATTAATACTACCTGCTGTGACATACCTGTGCTGAGCTTGTTATGGCTTAGTCCTTGATTTATTGAACCAGCTTTGAAAATCACAAATTGTTTTCAAATTAGCTCCTAAAGGTGAATTCCAGCAGGCTCTCTGCCCTATTGCTGCTCTTCACTGGAACTGTACTCCAGAGCTCAGCTTCCTGGACCTTCAGGGTCTCTTACTCTTTGCTGTCTTCCTCCTACTTCTTCTCCTCCTCCTCCACAGATGTGCATCCAGTTGAGCAGTAGCAATAGTCTGTAGCCCTGCTTTGATGTTCCTTGCCTTTATTTTAGCAACTGCTCAATATTTATAAGTCAGCAAAATCTTTGCTGCAGTAGCCATATTATCAGGGTGTCCTGGCCATGTTATAGGTATATTTGTTTATTTAGTTACTTGTTTGGTTTTAAAGTACAGTCAATACTTTTTCATGTCAACCATATACAGTCAATGACAACTATGATGGGCAGTGAATCAAGACATTTGAGGCTGAGGTGAGCAATTCATAGTCTTCTGAGAGAGAAGATGAGCATTGTCTTCTTAAGTATCACTCCCAAAGTAGCTTATGATCTGCTGCAGCCTCCTTCAGGTTCAATATTTATTAAAATTAGTAGTTTATGCCTATGTAAGGCATGTAAATACATAAAGAGTCTACTTACTGTTGAGATAACATTAAGTACATTAGACACTGTAGTGAAGTTGGACTAACTTAGGTTAGATATCCTAGTCACCACATAGTTATCCCAACCTCTAATGTGTCAGGGCTATAAACAGTCCCATCCTAGCCATACAGCGAAGACCTGTAAATATTGGCTCCACTTTTTCTCATGAATCCCACAAAAATGAATGAAATACTTTCTTTACAGGGCATATGACCATCCACCTCTCCCTTGAAAATCTTTCGGTAGCAATTACACTCTGAAACGTTGATTCTGCAAGATGCAAAATATCCACTCCTTATTCAGAAATATGGTTTCAGTAAATATTTAACATAGCATATAACTGCAGCTAGTAACAGCCATTTTTGTGTTCATCTTCTTAAGCACAGATGTAAGCCTTTTGGTGGGTTGTACAGGAAATCTCAGCAGTTTATAGGAATGACTAAGTATGACTAAGAATTATGATGAGTAAAGTTGAAAGAATGACATATCGGGACGCTGTCTATTAGAATGAACTCCTTCTTCCAGGTCTTCTTCCATTCTTTTTTACCTAGGCAAACATATCCTACTAGTTCCCTCTGTCCTCCCCACTACAGGTTTCCTAAATAAAAAAAACATTCTTATCTATTTTGCTTTATTTAAAATACTCCAATAGCTGTTCTTCCACGTCTCCTGTCTATTCAATGCAAGTGAAAACCGTAAAATGAAGTTGAGTAATTCTGGCACCCAAAGAAAGTGCAAGAAGACACTCTTGAACAGCCAGACAACACAAAAGCACTGCTATATTATACTCTTTGTCATTCCAATTTTAACAATAACAATAAGTATATTAATCACCAGCACCACTGAAGTTTTGTGTGCAATTAGCATTTCAACACCCTCTCTCTTTGCTGGGGCGGAGCAGTTCGCCTCCATTGTGAGCTGCTTTTAATTGTGGTGCAAGAATGGACGGCTCTATGATTGCATTCTGGAAACTGGTGGCAGTTCAGTTGTTAGAGGAGAGCTCAAGTTTCTTTGTTTGTTTGTTTATTTGTTCCTGTACTTGTGCTTCTGCTGTGTTAACTCATGGAAATTGCTTAGGGACAGATTTAAATCAAAACAGACAGTTTCCATTTTTGCTCTGTAACTAGTAAGGTTTGTTTAAGAGGCACTGCTGCTGGAACATAAGGCATGTCTGGAATGTTTGTTTACTTGCTGTTTTAAGCATGTGCCCTTTTGTTAGGAAACAGGGCTTTCCACGGTGCAAATCTTCAGTGCCAGTGGCTGAGCCTCTTTAAATAATTAAAATAATAGTGGATTGAGATGAGTTATTCTAATTTTTTAGATAAAGATGTCTGCATGCTATTTAATGCAATGGCTTCAGATATTAACCTCAGGCCTTACTGGTTTTTTATAAACCTCCACAAATTATACAAGCATACGCATGTAAATGGTTCCTAGGATTATGCCTCAGCAACTTGAAAATGTTTGTATTTCTTCTGTGTAGGGTATATTTTGCTTACCCAAGCAGACAAGTCCTTCCTGGTTAATCCTACCCAGTTCTGTGACTTGCCCATCCCATGGGGATTTGGTGCATGGAGGTTATTTGTTCTGTTAATCAGGAGGTTCCTAAATTCTAATCCTTGGTAAAGCACTGGATTGCCATCTGACCTTGGCAAGTCACTTGACCTCCTTTTGCCTCAGTCAATCCAGCTGGAAAATTGGGTAAAAAGCAGGACTTTACTGGAAAACAGATGCTGCATCTGAGATGAGATTCCTTTTGCAAATAATAAAGCAACCGGAGTGAAACTAAAAAGGGCACTTCTGCAAAAGGCAACTTTCTGGGCTTTATTAATCTTTGTTACATTTTAAATTTGGTAAGATCATCAAAATGCCTTGTTTGACACAACATATGCTGGTGGTTGAATGGCTGATGCAAGGAGGTTTGTTTGACTTGAAAGACCACATAGCTTTCTTCATTTAGCAATTTACATTGGCATTTTCTTGATGTAGGAGGAATGAGGTAATGAAGGGACTAGACATGGATATCATATCTAACTGAGACAGCAACATGCCACGGGCCATATTCTCTGGTCTACTCTGCTCTGTTTCACTGTTCCTATGGGGCAAAAATAGAAAGAAGCAGCAGCCAGTGCTTGTCTCCTATTTGGGGAAGCAAAAATGCTATTTTCTGAAATGTTTACCCTCGGATCAAAGCGAAAGTCTGTTCTCCTAAATTCTTCTGCTACTCTATTCATTTTTTATTCTAAATGACTACTAATCAATATACAAATGATGTAACTGTTGATATCTACACAAATACATCATATTTCATTGGTGACTAGAGTGTCTAATGTTCTTGTTACAAATCTAACAGAATCATGACATTTTATATAGAACCCCAAATTCGGCTCAATACAAAGTGTTACAAACGGCCAACAGAGACTAACATGATGGCATGGCTGGAAATGAGATCCCAGAAGAGGATAGAGATAATAGATAATGAGAAGTCATGATGAACTGATCATTTGTTGCTACATATACTTAATACAGTGCAAGAAACTTGAAAGAAACTTCATTTTTGTGCATTATGGCAATTACTATGGTCGTTTACTTTTACAAAATCATTAAGCACTTTACAGCTCTGTCTGATTTCATGGAGTTCATCATTGCTATCATTAATTTTTTTAAGTCATGATACTTATTTGAATTACTAAATAAGAGTTAAAGCTTGCACATAGGATGTTAAGTTTGGGATAAGTTTTTTGTATCATTAAAATAATTTAAATATGAAATAGAAAGTGGAACTCAAATGATGGAGGCTCACCTAAAATGAAATTAGAATAAAATGGTAACAGATTTTGAAAAGCGGAACTACCAAATTTCACCAAAGTAACTGACCAGGAATTAATTCTCTTAGACAAAGGGAGAAAACAGTAGTTAAAGGAGACAATCATTTTCATACGTTTGGGCGAGGGGGTTGTTTTCTTTTCTACAGTTCTGTTAGTCTTTTATTCTTGGTGGCAAAGGTTTGTATTTCTTCTCACTAATTCTATCTGACAATAAGTTGGCAACTTCCTTGCAAAAATATGTTGGTGGTGTTTTAGGTCGGCCTCACCCTTGGGGAGATAAGGGCTGTGGTAGGAGTCTTTGTTTCTTGTCATATTAAATATAGAGAGGTATTTTTTCTTTATTTCCATAAGCAAGAATTTCTATTTATTGCACAGCACATAGTACTCAAAATACACTGTGATTGAGTTCAGATTACTTTTCCATGTAGTGGGTAACCTTTAACTAGTAAATGGGTGGTATGATATGGCTTTGAGTGCCATGTCCCATATCATCTTCCCATAAAGCACCACTGAATAAGTACTGATAAAAAATACTTCTATCGCCTGTCAGCCCATGCATGAAGGCATTAAAGTAGTTAAGAAATCAGCTACGCATTTTAGAAAGTAATGTTTCGAAGACAGGTGTTCTGAAGAAAAATTGAATTGAAAATTCCAAAATTATAACACTCACCTTTATCTCAAAACAAGACAAAAATCAAAATGAATGAATGAAAGATCTATGACTACTGTAATTAATAGTATCTTATCAAACAAAATAGTTTCAGTTTTTAAAATAGTTTCAGCATATCAGAATGAAATGATTCATTAAAAGCTTTCCTAACAAAATATGTAATTGCATCATAAATGGTTCTTTGTCAAAGTATGATCTGTATCTGCTGTATGGTTAAGCCATGTTGTCTATAATACAGTGCTAGGCACTATACAAGAGAAAAGGCAGGAAAAAACTCTGCTTTTCTGAAGAATTTGCACTCTAGAAAGAGAGAATGTGACAGATAGGAAGGGGAACAGATGCGTCCCTTCTGATCCATGCCGATATCAGTCTCCTCTGTTCAAGTCTGCATCCCAATCCAGCATTTCTCCCCACCTTTCAATTCCAAATCTTCTCACGAGTCATTCCCCAATTTCACTTTCATTCAGACCTTCCACCGCTGGCTAATAGGTGTGCAGAGAAGTGCTTCCATCTCACTGCAAGATGCCTCATCAAGGCTATCTCGTGTGCATGGGTTCTGGAATTCCAGTATTCGATTAGTTGTATAGAAAGACTGTACAGACAGAAGTCATGCCTTTTGGCATCATTCTCTTTTTGTTCTTTGCCTCTTGCCTTCTTGCTCTAGTGTGCTGCTGGTGGCTAGTGAGAGTTACAGTTTGTCTGAAAAGTTACTGAGTATACTTTCCCAGTGTATTCCTGAGCCATATGTTTGCATGTGTTTAACAAAAATTTCCTTCTCTCTACAGACACCTATTACTCATTTTTATCATCTCCCTCTTCTTGACTGAAGCTACTATATTAAGAAGGGAAGGAGAATGTGTAAGTATGAAGATATGGGCATGGATGATTATTCTTTCCATGTGTTATGTGGTGGTTGGGAAATACTATATGTTTGTCAATGAAATCGCTAGTCTCAGTTCTGCATTTTTCATTGATGCAGAATTATTGGGGGGGAGGGGTAGTGATACCACACTTCCTCGACTGTTATTTCCTTCAGATTTTTTTTTGGAGGTTTAGGTAGCTGCTACTGATAATGTCTTCTGGTGAACAAAATGAACAACAATTCAGGTTATTGTATTTTAACTGTACAGTGTCTTTAAGTGAGAGCTGACAGTGTTTGACCCTATCTGGGTTATGCTGTCAGGAATTAACCAAACAGTGAACTCTGATACTCAGCTTTCACCATGCACAGCCTTTTGACAAAATTCACCTTGTACTCAGGATCAATCTCAATGGTAAAAAAAAAAAACTCCCCTGTTTTCCTGGAGGGGAACATTTTATGCTTTCTTCTCAGCACACACAGAAAATAGTAACATGTTAGCAAAGTCATGTTCTAAAGAAAAATCAGTATTTTCTTTAATTGGTGCAGCAGTTACTTTGGGTTTTTATTTTATCAGTAATTAAATAATATATACTTAAAAATGTGCATATATAAAAAACATACACACATGCAATTTTTTTACCTATCAGGCGGAACTCTCCATAGTCAGTAAATCACATCAGTTTTTTTTCTTCTTTTATTTTTCTTTTTCTTGTACAAGCAAACAGTGCATCAGTGCAGGGAAAATCGTACTGCCTGCTTAAGTTAAAATTCTTCCTTGTGCCTCTACTGTCTTGGAGAATAGACGGATTTGGGAATCTTGTCCTATCTCCTTTCTCTTTCTGGTATATTTCTGTTTAAACTCCCACTGCCTGATAAAATGCCTGTATTTAGTGTCTTTGGCTCTAAAAGTCTCATCTCCTGTGAGAAAAATGAAGGCTTCATATAAGAAAGAACCAGATAATAGCTACCTCACACCAGTTGTCTGTGGGGCTTAATTCTTAGGACCTCAAGCAGTACTCAGAGAAGTGGACTAGCCATGGGATCAGCCTTTATGCAAAGATCTCCCAAGATCCCCTAAAGGAATATGTGAATAATGTTCAAAGCAAAAGACTCACTCTGGTGTTATTGCTTTTATTAGGATTATTTTTAGCAGTCATATCTCACCTTTCCTTAAAAAACACCTCCACTGTACCAGAAGAGACGTAGAGATAATAATGTCGTTTTCACCCAGCTCCCCAAATGTGTTTTGGGACAAGCTGTAGTGATTATAGAGGCAACATCATGTGAATACTACCATGATTAGGCTGCCATGTCTTAAATATCATGCTGTTCCCAGTACTCTGGAGCCTATATATTCCTGGCAGTTGCCCCATAAAGGAAGTAGTTTGTGTGTTGATGGATACCATGCAAATTGTTCTGTCTGAAGGAGCTCTTGCACAATTAACCTAAGAGGAGAAAAAAATAGATTCCCTCTGTCTGTGTAATGCTGTCACTCAAACCACACCTAAATATCGGTAGGAGACTGAAAGTTTGGGAAATTGTTGGTTTTGGCTAGCAATTACTATGCAACATACAGCCAGATCCTGAGCTCAGTGGCATGAGGATAAATCAAAAACTCAGCTGAAATGGCTTAAATACTCCAGGTTTACATCAAAGCAGCATAGTCAGAATGACCTAACTGCACATACAACCATCTAAGACAAAGAAAAGCACCCTAAAATTATTTGTGTAAATGCTTGTGAAATTTTGAGGAGTACTGTCTGCTTTGCATACTTTTCGTTACTATTTACGACTATTTAAAGAAAGCTACCATTGTTGTCAAAGCAAATTAACTTGTTCTTTGAAAATCAATCTTCCCTTTTTTTAGGTGTATACTGTATATCCTCACACATTTTTTTCCCAGTGATGGTTTGACACGTTTTTATCTCCATGAACAACAAAGCCATGTATAATTCCATGCAATTGTCTTTTAAGATATGAAGGGGGGAAAAAACGTAATTTACAACACAAATATATTAGGTTTTTATATAAAAAGCATCACATGTATTGATCAAAATGACTTTCTTTACAATATTTGATGCTCAAAAGAGAACTAATTGGATTACATGTTATAAGTGTATATTATCCCATTCAAGCTGTGCCAAACAGGAAAATTGACAAGAAAGCATCTACACTGGAGTCACACACCTCCAAGCTGTAATCAGATAACAGTCTCTTTATAGTGGGTGATATTATCCTAAAGGACCTTTTCAGATACCTTCTAATAAGAGTTTGGAATATCTTTATTAATCTTTATGTAGATTAGAAACACCTTCCACATATTTCTTGCATTTACCTACCTCTTTGTTTCCAGATGTATTTGTTAAGGATACATAGTCTTTGCACATAATGAAACTGTTACTCATATAGTTCAAAAATCTAATGTAGGACATTTGATCTAAAGCAAATCCATACATACTCATAAACAGTACAGGATGAAAACAAAATTGTCATGGATGCACACACACCATATATATTCTATAATAAACTCTTCCTAATCAGTTGTGCACTTTATAAAACAATGTAAGATAAATGACAATGCTGTCATTTGTATATTCTCCCTCAGTTCTCTAATGGAAAGCTTTTTTTTTTCCTTGCCAACTCATTCCTGACAATGTTAATGATTCACTATAAAGCAGTTTCTGTGCTATGATTTGTGACATTCAGGCTGGTTAGATGGGAGGACTAGGCAGGTTTCTGGGGAGTGTTTTGGATGCAGAAATGCCTTGAAGATAGCACTTTATTATATTTAGGACAAGTATGACATCCCACTTCAAGGAAAAGGCCCCTATACATATTGAGAAGGGATTTCTATGGTTTAAGTGGGGAGGAGAAGGTTAGTTTAAAAGAATGCCTCTGTGTTTTCTGAGACGACATAAAGATAGGAGGTAGAGAAATGGAGGCAGGAGGCAGAAGGATTATGGATAATGGAAGAATTTTGCCTCAGGGTATGTGCCTGCTTTGCCTATTCCTGTATAACTAGAATATTTATAATTCAAATACTTATCTTTAATAATTAAAAATGAAGGAATATTAAAGACAAAAGGTAGAGAATATTATGTACACATATGTAGGCATCATGCATTAAATCCCTACACTTGCAAAATATAGCAAGAGGTAGATGTAAAGGAGGTTAAAAAAGTGAATATTTTAAAATGTCTCGAGAAAAGAATTTCTAATTCACTCCAGTTCTGCCAGAAGTGATACCCCTTACTTCTTATTTCTACACATAACTAGTCATGGAGAGAGCTACTAAAAATACACTGCATGGTGGCTTGACATCAGCACATCAACAATTAAAAAGTGGATACAAATATTTCAGGTTTTCACAACCTTAAAAGTTTTGCTCATGATTTATGAAAACATCAGATTTGCTAGGGCAATTGCATTTTGCTTTTACAGGACACTTAGTTACGTAGCTTAAGTAAACTGCTAGTTTCAACAGAATGTAATATTCTACCACATTCAGTAGCACCCTCTGATCTGCCTTCCACAGACAGCAAAGAAACAAAGAAAAACAGCCATTGCTGTGGATAGAGAAGAGTGTTTGAAAAGAGAAAGAGATCTCAAATATGCCCCTAGGTATTATAAAGCTTTCAATTACAAGCAGAAAGACAATAAAAAGGCTGCAACAAATAATTTAAAAGGGAAATTTATGCAAAAAAATAATAACAGAAATTAATCCATTATCTTTGAATAATTTGGAAGATGTCATTTCAAATATAAATAGCACAACAAAATCAAAAAGGCTATGACAATATATTTCAGAAACAGAAATCTTGGACATCAAAATATGACTTAATCAAAGATTCAAGTCAAATTATTCACGAAGGGTAAAGTAGTTCAATTTTGAAGGATGTTGCCTTTATGAAATTGAATTTATGGATGATAGCTTAAACTAATGCTCAAAAATCAGAGGTGTTAATATTTACACCTTTCCTCATTACAGCAAGGAAAAGACTAATGAAGAATTAGACATCCAAGTCTCTTTGCTCTTCTATCAGAGTAATCCCTGGCTGAATATTATTACAACTTTACAGTAATAAGAACTATTCTTTTATGTGTGTACATATATATATAATATCAATAGTATATATAATGCAAGTTTTAAAATGGATGCACACCTGATGACAAGTTTGATATATTTATGCTGATACCAAATTACAACTACTGAATGAGACTAGTGAAATCATTATTCCAAATGGAGGAACTTGTTCATAATCTAAAAATATATCAGAAAAAGCAGTGAAATGTATTGTTGAAATATAAGTGCATCCTATATAATCTACTTCAGCAGTCCCTGCAGATTTAGACTGACCATGTTATTGACTTGTGGCTTTTAATAGATATCTGAAATATTACAGATCAAATAAACACCCATGAAGGTCACTGTTTTTAAAGTATAAATATCCAAAAAAGATTTTTTAATGGGTTTTTTGCTTTTGTTTTCTTTTGCAAAAAATAACGGGAGTTCTCCCTTAGGACATGAACCACCACCTATCTCAATCAATGAAGGGCTCTCATTGACTTCACTCAGTTTTAGGGTTGGCTCACTGGACATACAAACAAGGCAAAAAATTTTATATCATTTTACAACTTACACTATGAGTCTTAAAACTGTCTGGAAAAGGCATGTGTAAGTAATAGGGGAATTCAATGCCACCTGCATTATCGACTCAATGCCAGAGTGACAAAGTCTTTATGTATGGCTGGGAGTTGCTATACAGCATGCAGTGCTGGTGCTCTTAGTGGCAACTAACCAGTCCGGGGGTGGACCCAGGTCAGTGAGTTTGCTAGCCTGTTACCAGTAACCTGAATGTATCCTGTCTTTACCTTGCATCCACTGTGGCAGAGGCTCAAGGAAAGCAAAGGATAGGTTGGCTGCTGTCTTTGCCCACATCCTGTCAACATAGGTTGATGATGATGAGTAATAGATGGGAAAGATATGTGATGCTTAATTAATTATATTTGACTGCCGTATGGGTTTGGTTTTTAGGGGTTTTTTTGTTAATTTATTTTTGCTGTACACATTTTAAGTTTCTAGCAATTACAAACTTTTATTTTTGGTGTGTGCTTTTGTGAAGAAGGCCTGTTTGAAGCGATTTTATATTAGTTTATCCAAATGCAGATACTGCCTGTTTATGAGCTTTGTATTAAGGGAGCAGTGTGTTTGGAGGTTTGCACTTTAAATTAAACTCAATTTCTTCATTTATGCGTGTCTGTTCATTTGAAAAGCCATTATTACAAAGGAAAGTATTTTTTTTATAAATTGGTACAGAACAATATAATAGCTCAAGTACATAAAAAATGAGAAGCTGTTAGACCTCAGTGTTAAACCTTCCATCCAAACACAGCCCAGTTCCCTTTCCTGAATTTGTATCTGTCTAGTCCATACATTCATCAGCCTTCCCATGGTTCATGCCGTGTGCTTCTTCAGCCTAGAGAGATACCTCTACTTCTCCTTCTTTCCTATTACTTTTGCAATCATGCCATCTTTGCCACAAAGAAAAGTCTGCTCCAGCATGCACCTACAAACAGAAAAAAAGACTAAAAGAAAAAAAAGATTAGTGAAAAAAATTAAGTTTGGGGTGTTGAGGTAAAAAGAAGGTTAAGTCCAAAAAAACACACTGTTCCCAATATAGAAACCTGTCTGGGATAGCTTCTCCTTCTTCTTTTTTTTTTTTAATTAGCCAAAATATTAAGGTATTAATGACTGTAGAATGTTCATAATGAAAAACAGAAGAAAATAAGCCCATATCAGCATGCGTGCAGGAGGTGAGTAGGTGTATCCACAAATGGAGTGAATATCTGTCTTGTTGACCAGCCTATGACATGAACCTATTTGGATGCTTGAAAAGCATCCTTTCTGCGATCAAAGAAAGGAGGCACTCAGGAAGTGTTGAACTAGACAGTGAGCATTTAGTAACACAAAAATAACTTTACCAATGCGACACAGGATTTCAGTGGAGTGACAGAGCAGGGAAGATGAGCAATGGACTGCAATTTCTGTGGACTTCAGAAGAGATCCACAGTTTATATTCATGAGATTTATAAACTGCTGGCAAGCAGTTGATACCACTAGAACAAAAATTATTGCTCTTCTCAAAATTCTGTATTCTTTACCTGCTAAACCTGCCATCCTATGAGTATTAAACACTGCAAAAATTGCCTTTTGAAATATGCAGTATTTGTCTATGTGAACCTTTTCCTATGCTTGATGGCCACTTTGTAACAGTCATTTATGATAGATTAGGAAGAGATAAGTTATTTTTAATAGTAAATAGCACAGCTGCTACCTGAAGCTTAAGATGCTCAACTCTTAAACATATTTTATAATTATAACACAGAAAACACCTTCCTCTTAAAATTAGATGATTAGCGATATAGCAAGTGGCCGTCTCAGCTCGGGTTATCAGATATCTTCTACGTAATCCAGGTGAGGGGACTGACCCTTATGAGGATGTGAATAAGCCTGAACTGAGATGGGTGCAGTCTGTTCCTGGAATTCATCCTTCAGTATTATCACATCTTTTTTTCTTCACGTCTTGCTGCTTGGTACAGAATAGGTGACATGTAGTATAAGAGCTTCATCAAGGCATTGAAAAGCTGTGGTCAAGTATCACTGAAGAGAGATACCCCAGAATATGAAAGTAAGTTGCTGAACACTGGATTTGCATCCTCACTTTTGTAGTACAACTGCTGCAAGTGTTTGATCTACACTCAGCAAAGCAGTTTGGTCCAGTAACATGTCAATGACCCCAGCTGCTTTCCCATGGCCTAGTAGTAGTAAATATTTTCATGCTAAATCTTACTCATATGAATATCACCTCCAGAACAACAAGAATCTTGGCATACTCCTCTGGTTATCCAACTGCATGTCCAAAGGTAATCTTTGGGTTGGCAAAGAGAAAAGGAATCTGCTATGTCTGTACTCGAACAGTGCTCATGAGAACTGGAAGCAGGGAGAAAATTGCACAGCTATAAATTTCTGTAAAATGCAAAAATAAATAGATAGTAAGGAGGTAGAAGGTCCAGAAGGCATAGATACAGATAACTTAAACAAAAGTTTACTACCAGCTATTTATAGATCAGTCCAAGTATTCCTACCAAATTACATCCAACCTGCAAAACAAATGAAATTCCCCCACACTTTCAGGATTGCTGGTCTGCTCAGACTTGGTGAGTATGACTGTGGCATGTATAAGGGTAGAGAGTAGGAGAGTATGGATACCTACATATGTGTAGACAGATCCTCAGTTCATACACCAAATTTTATGCCAGAAACCACCAATGTCTAGAATAAAAATGAAGGAAATTGGCAGGACATCGTGGATTCCAAGATATTTATAAACTTGGAAAGTTTTAACAATGTAAAGCTGTGTTAAAATGGAGCCAACTACTGAGAATGCTGGCAGCCTGGAAGCTAAAAAGCTCTGTATGTTCGTCTATAGTTATGTTTGAGCATGTTTCAGCATATTTGTGCTGTTCTTGTAATATACTAAAACTCAGAGCATATCTCTCAACCTGCCAAGAGCCAAGTCCATTGTTGCCTTTTGGTATTAGATTTCTGTTTTTCCTTTTCACCATCCCACACCCAAACTCTTCATTAGTGCTGTGTTGTTTGTATAGAAATCTAAAGTACCTAAAAAATTGTGTGTTGACCAGCAGAACATAATAGCTCTTTCACAACTCCTGCATTACTTTTTCTTGATGAAGAGAAGAAAACTCCAAGCTCTAAAATTGAGGAAAATTCTTTAATGTTATTATTATAACATTTAACCCAACTTCTAAAAATAGCATGCTAGAAAACAGCTGAGTAATTATGGAAGTCTGTCCAATAGACAGCATACAAACACACACGCTCATGATCTTCCATGTGATGACAAACCAGCTGAAGTAGCTCAGAAGGCTTTACATTTGCATCTAAAGTATGTTGCCCACGGCTAGAACACAGTGTATATGCTCAAACATGCAACTTTCATTCAAAACAGAATGTGTGTAAAGAATTAAGTCACCAAGAGACATTAAAAAAAAATCTGAAAATATTTAGTTGCCTAATTGCCAGTGCTAGTCTGAGTAATAAACAAAATGTGTTAGATAGACTAATTTATAGAGAGCAATTATATATGATTATATGATTAGTACCACATCCAATGGAATGATTCATATCATTGGAATGTTAAAATCACTGGCTATATACTGTCAGGAAAGACAAGAAAACTACAGGACAAGCAGTGGATAATGTACAGTAAGGATAGCATTATCTGCTCTAAAATTATTGACCAATTAAAAAATAAAAAGGATTTGAGATGCTTATTGATCAATGTATTAAATGATAAATCATGAGATGGAGTAGTGGTGCAGAAGTTAGCAGCAGGCTACCAGACTGCATTTAGGAAGAGGATTAACAGCTCTTTAAAAAATCTGAGATGGCTAGATAGAAAAATTGCACTGTGAGGATGCTAATCAGGAGTTATGTGCAGCAAATTTTACCCACTGAAAGATCCTTAGAGTCTGAAAACTCTGGAGAAAAGAAAAGGGAAGAAGATGGTTCACCATCTTATTATTTGTAATCTTCAAAACCAAACGGGGTATCTCCCAAATACACAGCATCTTAAACAGAAATTATGAGCCTAGTGTAAAAGTTAGGTGGCACTTCTGTTGATTGTCATGTCTTACGGCCCTAAAATCTGCAAAACTTTCTGTTAAAACAAAAGGAATTTTGTTATCTACTTCAGTAGAACTATTTCTTCTCCATGAATAACCTCATACAAACATAATAATTTAGGATTATTTTAGGTAGAGCTAATTATTGAGCTTTTGGATTTTGAAACCCATTTATTTATTTCAGAAAGTAAATTGTGTCCATACTTAAGACATTATTTTTTACAAGCTACTGGCTTCTCAACAGCAAGACCTGTTAGTAAAAGTAAAAATATCTTTTAAAGGGAGAGAAAAAGGCAGCCTCAGTGCACAAGAAATTTAAAATCACTCTGAACAGAATACTAGAAAATATATAACCAAGTAAAATCCTGTAGCAGCATCAGGGAATGGGAAATATATCTACTAAACAAGGGGCCAGGGTGTCTGCATCAATGCAGATGAATCCTGGTATCTCACACTTGTGACTTACCTGTATTACTGTCCTCTAATAGTCATGTGTCACAACCTAGTGGACCTGAAGATGTAGTCAATGAAATGGACCCAAAATATTTGCTTCAAAATATATTCTCTCAGTTAATGTTTCCCAAATTTAACAGAGGTTTGATGAGGCGTTTTAACTCCAATAGTTCTGTAACGTCAGAATTCAGAGCTGACACAGGGTCATCAGCTGGGTTATAAGGCTATTCCTACCACATGAACCAACCTTTTATTCCTCTCTTCAACCTATACACTCAGAAAACACTGTATATGTTTTAGTAGTGCATGAAGAGGTAAGAGACAACTTTAACAAGCATTGTACTCTGACTTTTTTTTATTAATAGTTATGGAAGTATTAGTTGCTCAGTGCCAAATTATAGACCACTGTTTGAATGAAATCTCTCTACCTAGGGATTCTTTCCACCTCTTCATATATTTGCATTTATCTTCCAAATCTATTTTAATGAGCTCTATATAAAAATGAGAGCTCATACTTCTCGAGCCTGATGAACAGGTAATTACTGTTTTGATTCCCATGAGAGGTCTTTGAAAACCCATCTTGTCATGGAAGTTAAGGGCATAATGTTTTAATTGTAGGTAGGAGAGTGGGCGTAACGCTTAAGCTGAATATTCTACCATGTGACATTGTCCAAAATATCTCTACACAAATGACCTGTCAATTGTGATACAACTTTCACCTGTATGTTAAAGTGAGGTTAGATTTTTCTGCCAGTGAGTCTTGATTATTCTGTTTCTCTGCTAAACTAAGAGCTGGTTTTAATATTTCTCTGCTTCATGGGTTTTGAATATGATAAAAAGTAGTATGCTCAATGGATCAAAATTTAGGTCCACATTTAATTGATTATCTTATGGCAATTAAGAGGAACACCTAGATGAATAAAGGTAAGAGAAAATTACTCTCTTCAACCTATTTTTGGGTGTCGATGAGCTACATTCAGGTAAAATTCTCATTCCTTTACTTACAGTTCAAAAGTGCCATGGGATTCTGATGCTGCCGGATATCAGATACAAAGATGACAGTTCCAAGAACCTTCCCTCTACTCCAGCTATTAGACAGATGATGTAATGGGTGCACCGATGGGTAATAGGTGTAGCAAATTTTGCCTGCCCTGACGCACAGTGTCCCTGGGATCAGCGGTGCAATGGGAAAAATCTGTATACCAGCAGTAATAGCAGTGGAGTAGAGTCCAAAATTTCCACAGCAAATCAATCTTACCAGGTTTGCTTCAATTCTATTTCTTCACAGGGAAAAAAATAAAAAAAAAAAAAAAGGGCAAAAATTATTTTCAGGTGAGTGTCAGACAAGAACTGGGAAGAGAAACCTGGATTTGGGGACCCAGCCTGGAAGGAGAGAAGCTTCCAGCTGAGCCATGCACATGTGACCTACCTCCCCGAAGAGCAACTGGAAGTGGAGACTCCTACAGTCAATTTTTTTAGCTATCAGTTGTGGAATTGATTATTTTAACACCTAGTTTTCTGAAACCACATTGTATCACCCCTAGCTTTATGCAGATTAAAATAAAACAAATTAAGAATTCATGTCAAGTTCATGACACCTGTTTAAGTGCCAAAAATGAGCCATTTAAAAAATCTGTGTAACTCTTTAATAAAAGATAAAATAGTTTATTTTTATTTAAAATTCTATTTCACTGCAATATGCATCTATGATTAATTTTTGTGGGAAATAACTTTTCTTTAAAGAAAAGTGAAACAAAATGTTTTTCCTCAGATTAAAAGAAACCTTTCGGTTAATCCAAAATGAATGCTTTTCGGATTGCATTTCAGAAAGAAAAGAAATAATAATTTAGGTTTATCCAACAGGTATATTTTTTCATTTCTTTCTACACAGATACAAATGGAACCTGCAGGAGAGACAGGTGCTCAGCATCTTTGAAAATCAGGCCATTAAAGTAATGGCTTTACCCTACTGATCTTAAAGAGAAAGGAAATTGTACAATGAATATATTTAGAGATGATACCAAAATAGGAAAGACTGGAAATAGCAAACATCAGAGGAGCTTAGGAAGCATTAAAATGAATACAATTTAATGTGGACAAATGTAAAATAATGCACATGAAGGAAAATACTACCTGGCATAAAATCAAAGGAACATTCTACAGGAAGAACAGTAATGTGGAAAAGATTTGGGGTGAGAGATAAGAACATATTGGACATGAGGTTTCAATTTAATGACGTTGCACAAGTAGCAGATCTATTCATGAAAACAGAGAGATATGAATTAAGATTTTGATTTGCTTATTGTTAATGGCTAATGTGGTGTTCTTTTCATTAGCCAAATACCATGCTATTTCAAGAAGTCAGTTTATTCAGAATATCCTTCAAAAAAAATTTTTGTTACATTATCTTTTTATAAATAAATTTGTCTGCTGTTATGTTCACTATGCACAGCAAGTGTCTTAGAGACAGTCCAGGAAATGATGACAGAAACAAGTATTACAAGGTGTGATCTATTTTGTGAGAGGCTAAGGGTGCTTCATGGTTAAAGCTTAAGGAAAAGAAGTTATGATAACAGTCTGTAAACATTTAAATGGCAATATCCAAAACAAGGGAGAGATGATTAACTGAGGTTGGAAATGGCAAGTTAAGGAACAATAGCTTGAAAGGGGATAGAAATGTATATATAAAAATTAAAAATAAAATGTAAGTCACAAGGACAATGAGATGAAGGGAAAATTTACCCTAGAGGTGGTTAATGCATTATGCCTACATGTGCTTCGAAGGAGATTTGATGGAATCTTGAAGGCTTTCACTGAAGACAAGCTTTCCATGTAGGGTATTGGACTATCATACCTAGATGATCTTTTCCACTTTTTCTAGACTCAAAGTAGTTTGTGTTTTGCTATGCTTCTTTTAAATTTTTGAAATTTCAGATTCTTTTTTGTATTTGCAAGGCTGGCAAGAAGATGGGTATGCTTTTATTTTGTTAATATTTTTTTCAGTTCAAGATGGTAATGCTTGACCTGGAAAAATGGAAGGGCTGACAAGTACCATTAGGTTTATCGGGTTTGGCATTTCTGCTGTGGTGCTCAGATACATCCTTGACCAAGCACAACAGGCAAGCATCCGAAACTCTAAGTCCAGTCCAAGACTGACAGTTCCAGAACCTTGATGTTTTTGTTAATAGGTGTTTCAGTTAATGAATCATTCTGCGCAAAGAAAGTCTTCCAGAGCTTCTTCAGATGTAAGAATGCAGCTCAGAACCAGTTAGTTTTCATTTCACAGCTTCAGGAGGTTTTCTGCAACAGTACATTTTTTTTTATTTTCAAATGAATGTTGAGTTTCTGAAGAACAGGATGACAGTCTCAGATAAAAATTAAAAATAAAAAAAAAAGTAAGAAAAATTCTTCTGGTTTCTTCCCCGTCATACCCCCGCTCAATCCAAGCCTTGCCTGCAGGGATTTTAAGATAGAAATCACATGGCTAACATTAAAATCTTGTTAAAGGATTAGGGGCCGTGTCCTGAGACAGGGTAAATTGAATACAGCTCCATTGACTTCAGCAAAGCTTTACCCTTTCACAGCACTTGAGGATCTGACCATAAAAATGTCTCAGGCTGGTTTATTACAGGAATGGATAGGTATGTGCATATTTGATTTCTGGCTCCAAGTTTTCTTGACCTGTTATAGTTGTCTAGTTCTTGATAAACTGAAATAAAAAATGACATGCAGAGTCTAATATTTGAAAATGCCTTGCAAGATAAGAAATGCAAGAAGAAAACTTGCCAGTCAACATGTTGCCTCATTTTCATGCATTATGCAGCACATTTTAATTGCACGCGCATACACTCTTTTTTACAAAACTATTGCCCCAGTTTGTGTATTGGTTGGAATGCAGATCCTGTTCTATGTTTCCTTTTATCTTTTCCACTCCACGTGTGGGTCTTTGCCTAATTTATAATACTGCCATCCAAACCCTAAATAAAATACACAAATTATTCATGTCTTCATGAGCTTTTCCATAGTGACTCATTAATTATTTTTATGGCATTTTATGAGAAAAATATTCCAATTCCCCTCCCACAGATGAGAAAACTGAGACAGGAAAGGAGCATGGCCAGTTTTAGGCCACAAAGCAGATCAGTGGCAGGCCCAGAGGTCCTGGTTCTTAGATTGTATTTATTTCTTCCCAAAAGGAGAGGGCTTGCCATATTCACAGCTTCCATATACACACTGGTAGTTACGAAAACTGTTCCAGAAGTCAAGACTAAAACACTGCAATGGGGGCACTTAACTAATGAAAAACACAGCGGTCACCTGTAAATTTATTATCTTAATTATCTTCGTAATTATCTTACAGAATTTCTGGGATAGCAACAAATATAAACTTTTCAGCTTAACCACTTGATTATACTTTGAGTCTATGAAATCTCCTCTTATTTTGTACACCCTTTTTCTTTATATACAAAATGATGTGGGGCTTCCAGCAACAGGCCTCTTTGTAGCATGAGGAATCTCTTACAAGTACTTGGGCTTGTCATGTTAGAAGGCTGAAAATAGTGTAATTTTTTCATTATTTATGAAACGTTTTAATTGCTTTAAAATTATATCTGGAATTTCTGAGTCTCTGGACTGTGGCACCCTCTTGCAAAAAATATGAAGTAATGCATAAACAATCTTGCCTATATACTGGAATCTCAGGTCCTTCTATATAAGAAAGTTCCATCCTACTTCACTAATAATATACAGTAATAATATGCAACATAAGAGGAGAGATTCAGGGCAGCTAATTTCTCAGTTTATCAGACACACATATCTCAAAGAAATATTTGGTTTTTTATTTTTCTGAAAACCCGGTTAAGAACTGATGTATGTAAAACCTTTTCCTTTACTTAAAACCTTTTTATTTATACAACCGAATTAAAGCATATGCAAATGTTATTTGTACACTTTTTTATCTCAATATTTTATTTTTGCTGTGATAACAAAATGTTGTACAGTCCAAGAACATACCAGTCT
The DNA here is from genome assembly GCA_013396775.1 of Cephalopterus ornatus. Taxonomy (NCBI): domain Eukaryota; kingdom Metazoa; phylum Chordata; class Aves; order Passeriformes; family Cotingidae; genus Cephalopterus; species Cephalopterus ornatus. Next base: position 194,589 of record VZRE01005401.1, on the reverse strand, counting down.
TCTACTTGCTATAGACTCATTTAATTTTGTTCATTATAAGGTATTGAAATTTCTCTGAAGCAGAGATTGAAGTGTGTCCCTGCAAGCATATCCAGAGGACCTGTTCACTCATTTGATCACTCTTGCATTGGATTCACCAGGATCCTATTTTGTTTTAGCCTCTGCATCAGAGTTTTTTGCAAGAAACTAAAAGAGACAGAGCTGTATTTAAAGACAAGGTTGCATCTCTTTTTCACCTGAGAATACGATTTCTCCTATGTTAGGAGTATGAGAGTGCTGAGCGTTATGAGAAAGGCTGTGTTTACAATACTTTTGTCTGGAACTAGAACTGAAAATGTCAGAAGATCCAATAGGAATCACGTACTTGGGAAATTTTCAGTCCAAAGGTAGCTTCAGGACTTTTTCTAAAAAGCTTTTTGGTAAGCAGATGAACTTTGAATACTTGCTTGAATGGCACATCTTGCAAGGTTAAATCTGGAAGACTGGAAACTAGGTTAGAATCTTCAATCTCTCCAGCACAAGAACATGAATCTGAAGTAAACTGCAGAATTAGCTGTTATATGACAATGCAGTTTCTCCAGATGTTGCATTTCAGCAGTGAGTTGCTCTAGATGTTGGATTTTCAAAACAGATATTCAGATTTCAAAACAGCTCTACTTAGATGGGAATCTTTTGATCTAGCAATTCTGATTTTTTTATCCTAAACCTTTTGAAAGGAAGGCAACATCAGACAGAGACAATTGTACCCCTCAGGTAGAGTAAATGATGCACAGCAGCCACCTTAGAAGCAAAGACACTAGACAGATGGATGGACATAGATACTCTTACAAATACCTGCTAACATAGCTCTTCTAATCTAAAGGTCAAAAAGCAAAGAGCAATCCAGAACATCAACTTGGTTGTGGATACTCCTCCCCAGAGGACACATTTTTCAAGACTCTGTGAAATCAGGTTGGCAGCTTATGAAAGATGTAATCTTGCTCCCACATGTCTCATGTAAAACCACAGGAAATAACTGATGTTCCTCACACCAGAAGTCAAGACACACATAATCAAGTGCCAGATATTCCCTTACTATTAACAGTAGTCTGGAGGCTTTGGCTTGTTGTCTGTGGTCAAACAATATGTGTGAGCAAGCCTACAGATTTCTTTTTCCTGCTCTTTGAAATTATTTCTCATTGTCACCATCACGGAGGTGTTTTCATTATTCATCCCTCAAATAGCTGCTTTTCTGGACACATTCTCCCTTCTGATGGCTAGCGTGTACATTACAATCCTTCTGCATAGGTGCTTAATGACAAAATGGGATCTGTAGTACTGTTTCCCCTCTTATTACCTACCTATCGGGGGTTTTTTGACCATTTTGCACTTCCCTTATATCAATATAAATGCATCAAAATGTAAAAGTAGAATCTGATTAGAACTAATTGCCAAACTGGCAATTTACATTTTTGCTTTGTTTTGCTGAACAAAAAAAATTATTGAAACCGTATTACAGCAAAAAAGCTAGATTTTTTTGTAGGGCTGATTTTTTGGAATATGTACCCCTTTCAAATTCTAAAAATGTATGTCTATTTTAGACATTTGTAAGGCATTTGGCAAGCACTCCTCAGAAGATGATAGTGAAATTTAATTTTACTGTTTGAAAAGCTTAGTTTAGGTCAGAAATGGAAGCCTGTTTGAAGACTCAGCCTCTGTTTGGTAGCACAGATCTCAAATCATGCAGACAAAAGGAATTAATTTCTGGCAATTTTCACTAATGTGAATTTAGACAAGACAGGATGTTGTAAACTATTAATTACATGACACAGGTAAAGCTTGAGGTCTGGTTTAGTTGACTAACCCCATTGCATGACAGTTTTGCATACTGCCTGTCCAGAGAACACCACTTCTAACAGGCAATACTCATGCTTAAAAATCAGTGTTATTTTGGGTGTTGTCATAATCTCTCAGTTCTGTATCCAAAAATCTAAAAGTCTTGCTATACTTCCAAGAATAAACTTGAAAGGCTCTACATATTCAGATTGTGATTTTTCTTCCTATCAATCACTTTTTGCATCATTCTTCTTTCTCAGGATTCTATAAGCACTCTAGAAATCTTGAGGGCTCATAAAGAGAAAACGTAGAGAGGAAACTATTGGAAGTTGATTCATCCATATCTGTTGTGGAAAACATGAATCCCAGAAGATGACCGGGGATAGGGAAGCTTGAGACATTAATATGGATGCAGCAGCATTGCCAAAGGATAGAGTGAAGTGTCAAGAACCTAGAGCACAGGTGAACATATACAATCTATCTCCGCACGGATGGTTTTAAACTCTGAAATCCAGCATGTCTGAGACATTTTCCCAGTCTATTTTGCTACAGAGCAGGGAAAGACCAAGACTTGCCTGCTCTGGAACAGTTCAGGAGCCTTTTCTACCTGGAATTCCTTTGGGAAATATCATCACTTTAGCCTCTTCTTTAGGGTTTTTACTGCTAGAGGGGACAATTAGGCCCAGACATCCAGATTATCCACTTAATCTCATTTCAACAATTATTGGTATCTCTCATCCTGCACTTGTTCCAAGCAACAAATGTATCTTCTTTTGACTGCTGCATAGAAGGTTGACTCTTTTCACTACATTAAAGCCTAACCTTCAAAATCAAATTTTTCTTGAAAAATAAAGGGAAAATATATTTGATGGTGGAAATTGCAAATAAATTAAGCTCTGCATTATATAAACAAAGTTTTAAATGGCTGTTAGCTATTGATTCACTTTCTAAACTGATTTCTCTGGCTCAGAAATTCACTTCCATGCTTGATGGAAATATTCATTTAAACCCAAGAGTATGGTCTACACTAGGCAAATTTATCCCAAATTGTTAGTGGTTTTAGAATTGATTTGCCATTGCAGTTTTAAAAGTAGTTGGAATTGTTGCTTAGGCTTCACTGTGTTGGCATCAAGTAAGAAGAACCTTAATTTTTTGGTGCTTCCTCTATCTATTCAAGGACTTGAACTGGCTTTTAAGAAAGAATTCAAGAACCTCTATTAAGAAGCAATGAGACTCCCAGGAACTCTGAGTGGCACCTAACCTCTGAGTTCACAGCTTTCCACATTGCTCTCTGTGTTCCTAGGAATTTTATCATATTTCACTGAAAGAAGAGGGATTTTTTTTAAAGATGCACCATACTCATGCAACATTTGACAGGTAGAGATTGCAAGCATTTTAACATAGTGCAGGTATTTATGAATTTGTGTCCCAACAGATAGCTTCAACCAGCAAGTAATGTAATGCATAGGCTTTCAGACTTTCTAGGCAATATTGTCAATACTATTGACAATAGTATGGTTTTGCATTAGGTCTTCAAGTAAATTTCTGTTTAAGTATAACATCTGTTAACGTGCCAGTTTCAAACTTGAAGCAGTAACTTCATTTCTTTTGGTGAATACTTTTATAACACATCCTGAGTAATTTTATAGTACCATGGATGACTACTCACCATGATCAAACAGTTGTTGCTTTCGAAAAGCCTTCTATTGTAAACTCAGCAAATTTATGCTATGAACACGTTCTCTATAAAAGAAAAAATTAAAAAAAAAAAAGGCAAATGTCTTCTATATCTACTGTATTATGAAAAGGACAATCTTACAGCTTTGCTTTAACTACCCTGAGAGCACTTATGTAACTGCATTTCAATGGGCATAGATGCAAGGTTTCTGTTAAATAACAGATGTATTTCCTGGAGGGGAGGCCCTTTTAATAGCAATAAAAAAGTTTGTAGAGTAGGCATTTAGCTCTGCTTTCTCCAGTAGATGTCACTTGCAGTACATAATAATTCATGTAAAGAAGTCAGAGTATATAGAAATGCATTGCTTTCCTTGAAATATGCACGCTAAATTAAAAAGCCATTTTAGTGCCCTGTGTATGTAGTAAGTTTGGCATTTGATTTATTTTAACAGATGGCATTGAAATAACAAAAGGTAAAACATTTTTTTCCCAATTGATCAGTGAGGATTATGTCTCTTTCTCCTGTAATTTGAAATAACAGAAGGAGACAAATATACTTGTTGACACATGTGAGGTCTGGGTCACATATGATCTAATATTGTATTGACAAGCAGTTTTTGGCAATTTCCAGACTTACGCTAAAGAGAAAATGTATTATGTAATTATTTTTTATTTCAGAAGCATTAACAATTTGGATTAAATTTAGTACAGAAAACTTACAGAACATATATACCCTAACACAGAGCTGTTTTCTTGTATCAACAAAGGATATCTTTTTGGATGTATTACATATTTAAGGGAAACTGTCTTGTGTTATAGTTGATTAGAAATGTAAGTAATGTTCTAGGAACATTCTATATGATTTTATTAATTTTTGGTCTATGTCTTTTACTATAACAATAGTGCAACAACATTGTCTTCAGTCAAATCACTATGGCAAAAATCTCATCTTCAGGTCCTTGGTGCCTCTGGGATATACTCTGCCTCCATGATCTCAAGGTCACTGCTGATGGTGGATTATCCACAAACATGCACATTGTATAAATTATATCATTTTACTTGTCTCCAACTGACATATCAGCCAAGGCTCTACACTGTAGGATTTAGGTGCTGGTGGTTCATTTGCTGGCTGATCATAGTGTTTCATGTTTCCTGTTTGTAGTCATCCCTCCTCTGCTCTCCTTAGCAGTTCCTCCTTTCACCAGGTATGAGATTGCTAGGACAGCTGTATTCATTTCCATTCCACTCTCCATTGCACGGATAAGCCGACCAGTTTTGAACTTTATTCTTCTTTTTCCTTCATGGATTCTGATCAAAAGTCCACAGAAAATACCAGCACAGGTTGACTTAGAGAGGGGAATAAAAACTGGCTATGCTGTCTTCTCATCTTATTCCCAGCTAATTCCCCTATCTTCCCCAGGCAACACACATAAATACAATTTTGTGAGTTCTTGGAGGAATGTCTACCCAAGAAGGTAGGTACCACAGAGATGTGGACATTAGGCTCACTACTATACCTTTGTTCTCTCATACTTGAATAATTCAAATGTGGGTAAACCATGTCCTGCTCATAAAAGACTTTGAGGACCCTACTATGGAAGAGTGTTGGAGATCATTAAAGCTTTGTCCCTCATCCCCAAATAAACCTGCTGTATTCTGTAAATGAAAGGAGTAAAAGCCTAGAAATACAATAGAAATATATTTTTCCCCAAAATGCAGCTGAGGGTGAATACCGCATGGGAAATTCAAAACCAGCTACAGCAAATTTGGTCCTACTGAGAGCTACCTGCTATCTTGGTTTTTTTCTGCACAAGGGGAGGAAACGAGGTGAGAGATAGACAGGAAACAAATCCAAGTCTCAAAAAGAGTATTTATACTCTTGAATCTGGTAAGAAGTGTACTTTGTGTAAATCTTGATCACATACAGGGAGCCAGGTCTCCCTTGATTTGATTTGATCATTCATAAAAGAGATGTGGCATTCAGGTGGTCTAATATGAGCTGCTCTTAATTTTCTATTTCAGGTCACATATAACATACTAGGTTTGTAAAAGTTTATATCCCAAGTCACAGGGCAGAAATCAGTATTAGTAGACTTAAAGAAGGGCTTAAAAGTTACCAGTAGAGGCAGTTTGTTGGAAAGGTATAGAAAACTCCACAAACATCAAAGAGAAAGAAATCTAGGAGCGAAGTAAAGTTAAAATCCTGATTAAATTAATCAGGTTTCTGGGTACTGTAGAGACTCGTGCTCTTTGGCTGCGTTAGTTTTAGCTCACTGCTTTTCCATTTTCTTCAGGAAAAAATGAATTTGCCAGAAAATAAAAATAACCCAACCTTTTGAAACTTTCACCTGATGCAGGCTGTTGGTATTCTTCTGCTGAACGGAAGAATGGTCTGTACTGCCATTGATGTATTTTCATAAGTAATGCAATATCTACTCCAAGTTGACCCCATCCAGGACAACCACATTTTTTAAGCAGCATTCAGATTACATGGTGACGGTCTGAAAAGGTTAGAAGAGTTTTAGTATTTATCTCCTTTGCTTATAGGCACACACAGTTCTGACAATAATTTCTAACATAAAGAGATAATAATTTCTCATTTAAATGAAGATGTGCTTTGCTGCAGCTGCACGAGACTGTAAACAGCAAACAAAACTTGCAGTATCATGTAATCTAAAGGTAAGTCTTTGAACAGGGATTACGAAGTTGATGTATTGGGCATATACTGATACCTTGCATCAGAGGATTTCATGTTCCCTTATGAATTCCATGTCACAGAACCACAAAGCTATGTATTGTGAATTTCCTTTTATAGACATGGAGGGATGTATATGATTCACATCTGATAAACCTGACCAGTCACAGTGAAAGAGCCAGAAGGAAACCTAAGACTGCTGATTTTAAGATCTCTGCTATGCCCAAGAGGTAACTTTCCCTTTTGCTCTTCCTAAGGGGAGACCAATTTCTCCCTGCACGGTTTGTGAAGGTTGAAGGGAATGTTCCTGAAATGGTAATCCGGCCTTTTACATTCCTGAATAACTCTTTCTAATTTATCTATTGTTTATTCATGCTGAGGAATAAACAGATTTAAAGAATTTATTGCAGAAAGATCTCTGAATTTAAACATGGCATATACAGGTATCTTTTGATATTGTGATGGCATGAGAGACACATCAGCTTCTGACAGGCTCATCTAGGGGATTGGGAAGGACATAAGGTTATCCCTTTCTTAAGTTATTTGACATCTTGGTTTTTCATTCTACAATGTTTTGACGTGAGTTAATTGCCAGCTTCATTCATGTGAGTCAATGATTTTAAAGACAGCACTGCGAGAAGTCATGTGCTTCTTCTTATAGAACCAGATCACCCTATACCATTTCCAAATGGATATCCTGCTTGATTTTGTCGTCAATATTGGTAAGTGTATATGTTTAACTTCACTTGACCCAGTGAAGCTTCATCTGTCATGCCAGAGAGTAAGAATGGCACAGTGGATGTAAAAGACATTGAAGGGGAATTGGTTAGTATATTAGAGTAAATGTTAAGTAATCAAAATATAAACCCTTAGGAAAAACAAACATCCTGGAGTAATTTTAAACAGGCAGATTATTTCTGGCAGTTTTACCTTTTAATTCATTGTTCTCATCAACATTTTAAACCATTCAACTTCAAATATCCACAGAACTCAAAAATAAGACAGGAGATCCAATACTTTATTGATGCTTACAACCAGAAAAATTAAGAAGCTCTGAGTTAAATGGTCAGGCTGGCCATCCTTCAAGTGAACATTCTTTTAAACTCTGTGCTCCAGCAGTTTGCTCTGAGACTTGCAACTCATCTGGTTCCCACTTCCGAGAGCTAAGTTCTCTGAAACAAGTAGATAATCTCCACTGGCTATGATTTTGTGACAGGAATTTCATTAGCAGGTGATCCTTCTACTGAAGTCGAATGAATTGAGTAATTATTCTATTTTGCAGTATTGCTGTTCAGGTATTGTTGACAACTGAATTTTTTGTCATACTAAGCAACACAACACAGGAGATTGGATACTCAAAGGAAACTATAATTCTCCTGGGGGAAAAAATTAAAAAATGATATCTGGTCACTTTATACATGTCAGGCCTCCAAGTATGTGCTGAATTGCAAAAATATAACACATTCTGAAGGAATATTTATGTGTACCTTCTTCATTACATGTGCGGTATTTTTCTCTCATGTCACAAAAACTGTAGCCACAATTTACAAGTATATGCACAATCAAATTGCTATTGATTTAGCAATGCCTTTCTTTGATGTCCCTTGCCTTAACCTCATTTATAAAGCTGTTTTGCATTATTTCAAACTGTCAATGATTTGTGACTCATGAATATTCAAATCTAATTTGCACTTACCTTTTTTGCATGCATGCTTACTTGTAATTTGTCTCATTTGCCCTTTGTTTTGTGTTTATTTTCAGATTGTTCAGTGAAGCAAACTCTGTTTTTAAAGTAATAGCATCAAGTTAAACACAAGTTGTGCAATTCTCACCTTACTAGTCACTGCAACTCCATTAACTTCACTAGAGTTTTTCCAGCTTAAGTGAAGAGAAAGAGGTTCACGAACTCTTTCTGGCTGGTTTTTTTCTGTGTTCACATCAACATCATTTAGCATGTTTCATTGCAATAGCAATGGCTTTACTTAGTATTTTATTCAGAAAGAAACATCCAGACTAAACCCTCTCATTGTGGTGTTTAGGACAGTTCAGACCTCAGATCTGAGTAAAAATTAATAATTCCTTCCTCTGACTTAAAAGTGTTCCCTGGTAACATTATTATCAGAGGGGAAAAGAAATGCTTCATTTGACTTGTTTTTGTGGCTATGGTAAATCCAGTAGAAAAAGTGCCCAACTTAAGAATGCTGGTACAATACTATACACTTTTCCAGGAAACACTCCACCTAACAAGTATACTAATTGCAGCTCAGTGGGTCCAAAATCCTACACTTTCCATTCTTGTTAATCTAAAAAGTCTTTTAAACTGTTAGGTGCCAAGGACAGCAGGGCTAAGATCTTTGTATGGTTTTTCCCATTTATGGAGGATTATGTAATGAGAGCAATGCCTCTCTCAAATACCAAGAATCTTGCTAGATTTTTATTTCGGGAACAGTTACCATGAACATATTGGCTGCAGACGGGACCTTTTTCAATTAATCAAGTCTGGAGACAACAGCAAAAAAAAAATTTTCTTCTGGATCAAAAAATATGATCTTACTTGAGTATTAAAAGCCATTTCTCAGGGGAAGTGATCTGAAATTAAACCAGGAGCAGGGGGAAAAAAGGCAACTGATGATTTTGCATAATGTTTGAAAGCTGAACTCAGCCTACAGTGGCAAAACTGGTCATGTTCCTGGGTTCATGCTGCAACCCTAGTTACAAAGCAGCTCTAGGGGTTTCAGATGGCTCTTGTTTTGTTCATGTTTGTTACCACATATGTGAACATTAAAGCAAGAAGAATTTTCTTTGAACAAGTATTAGATGAATGCATTTCCTATATGGAGCTTTTCCTTTATGCTCTTAGCAAACGGAAGGGAGGCAGAATCAAGCCATGGAAAAATACCTGTACAAAAAAGCATGCAGACACAGACAGGAATATTTCTTGGGCACTTTTATTATTCATTTAGTCTCCTGTTAAAATAATTTCAACCAACCTTTTGGGAAATAGAGCAAGTATGATAGGTGATCAGTGACACATCAAGAGTAATGAAATTAAAAGCCCAAAAGAACATATTGTGAATGAGTGGAAATTGTTTGCCTAAGCTCTTCTTGGTCAATATTTTGAAGTAAACTGAAGTAAAATTCCCTGATCTGATATGGGGTTCCCAGCTGGGAATAAGAGATCTGAGCCCAGAAAATATAGCTGCATTCATCCAAGAGTTCATTTCAAATGAATAGTTTTATCATCTCTTCCATAAAAGAGAAAAATATTTCAAATGTTTATTTTTAGCTTGGCACATGAATAATAGAAATAAAAGTATCTGAATATTTAATACTAAGCAATTCTTTAAAAAAATTTCAATATATGCGTTAATAATTACATATTAGTAAAGGGGTTTTTTTTTTGTAATGCCAGGACCGTGCTTTTAAATGGCAAGTCTCAGCTGTTGTGAAGTCCAAGGTAAAGTCGTGTGCCCTGAAACACCCAAGAAATAGTATTATCCAGTATGACACATGCCTAGATATGTCTTATTGTGATCATAATATAGCCTAAAGGTAACAGTACAGAGTAACCACTTCTGTGTTATTTTTTCATTGCTGTTTATATTTCTCTACATCAAAGAAAAGCTTCTGCTAGAGCTATTTATATTGTTGATCAATAGTACTATTAATGATGGTTTATAAATGCATAAGGCAAGTTTTAAATTTAGCATTTACTTTAAAAATGAAATCTATTAGTACATTAACTTGATCGTGTTTCTTCACTGAAAAGCCAGTTCATCCTGAAAAAGACTTTTGAAAAAACAGAATGTACCACTGTGACATAAGAGATACTTAAAGTGCCAAGCAAAAGCCATGGCTGCGAATCACCAAATATGAACTAAAGGACTGATGTTTTCTTGTGCTCAGGGCTTACTGAAGGGTGGTGACTGTCCACATTTACTATCAGTATGACCTGGAAAGTTGAGTACTTCACACATGCAGACTTGGCATCCTGCAAAACCACCTTGCAGAATCCTGCCTTGTGTCTTTCATTCACATTCTCCTTCAGTCAATGGGACTTTGGGACACAGGTTTGGACTTGAAGGTACTGAGGTCTGTCAGCATGAAAAACGTTATTGACAGAGTTTCCCAGCATTGAGGTGTTTTTCTATGAACTTTTGGTCCCCCTAATAGGCGAGTTCTATAGAACGGTTGGCAGCCCTTTTGTTGAGTGAGGAATAAAACTCGTAACACGTGTGTCTAGTCTTTTAGATCTATTTGCTGTGTAGTCACAATGTAGGACAAGTTCCCTTCTAATATACTAGCATTAAAGTCAGTGGTGACACAGCACAGATAGTTCTGCTTTTTGAGTTTACTGGCTAACTGTGATGGGAAAAACATAGTGAGTAGAAGCATATAAACACAGTAAGATAGCCAGATGTACACTTTAGACATAGGGCTTTACTGTTTGGAATTAAAACCAGTCTCTGCTCTTTAACGCCATTACCAAGGAGAATATGCCATCTAATTCACCACAAATATAGAACCCTAGATTCTTTTATTTTAACATGGAAAACACGGTGATGTTTGAGAACTTGTTGTTCTCAAGCAGCCCAGATGTTGTCCCTTTTCTTCCACTTCAAAAGTCCTGTGGGGACCGTTTTCTCCTGTGAGAACTGGATCTTCTCTGCAATGTTACTATGAATCATTCTGCTCAACCTGACAAGACTGAAGCGGAATATTAAGATTTTCAAAATTATAAACAGAGGGAAAAAATAAAATTAGAACAATCGTGGAGGATTCACCTTCATAAAACAGTATGTATTAACTAATGTATGTTCCCTAACTTACCTTATACTTGAGTTTCATTAGCTTTCATTAGTGAGGTAATTAATTTAGCTGGAGAAATGAAAGGAGCCAAAGAGATGACAGCAGGCATGTGTGAGAAAGAAGTCAGGTATAGGTCTGTAAGGGTGGGCTGTGGAAAAGTGTTTTAGACATGTGTTTTGTAAATGTTAAGAAAGTGTAAAGGAGTGAATACAGAGGAGGGTATGTAGGAGAGATGAGGTCCCTTTTCTACTGTTTGATCCACGGTTGTGTCCTGGTTATGTTGCCTGCAGTCCAAGGCACATGTCTAATCTTCTTGCATAGCTTTGACCAGTTATAGTGAGGGGTTAATATAAAAACCCCTAAACTAAAATGCTTCCTGATTGGATAGAAAATATTTATATCTTCTTAGACCTAAGGCTTCTTAGGGGAAATGTTGTATCCAAGGGCTGTTTCGTGAGCTGGAAGTTCTGTACTGAACCTCTGGGGCAAATGTTTGCATTGAATTGTTGAAAGAGTCTGAGATTGGCAACACCACCCTGCCCTTGGCTAATGAGCCTTCCCCGAGAGAATATCAAGTGCAATTACCTTTCAGGGAATAACAACATACCAAAGAACCATGGACTCTGCAGAGAAAAATGAAACACACATTCTTAGGTAGAACCTGTATGAATCAGCATTAATTATCCAATAGAGACAACGGGGTTGCAATAAGTCTCAGTTCCCAACTCACACCGTAGATCAGAGCAAATGTGAACTACTAGAAAAATGTGAGCTAGAAAAAACATTTGCAAACTTCAGCTTGCCCTAACACCCCCCTCTCCCCGTATGCTTCTGCACTCGAATTGTGCTTGGACGCTGCTCTTCTGGGACAGTTTTCCTGACCCCCAGTTTTGAGGTGACTGTAGAGGCGATAAAGTGGGTTGCTGGCAGTGAGAGGCTCCTGAACGTCAGCGGTACAGTGAGACTAATGCAACGACTCATTCGAGGTTTCACAGGTGCCGACGTGGCCGAGGACACCAAGCTTCCCTCCAAAGTGCTCAAGGAGGTCGGGCTGCCAGGCAGCCGTCTGCCCTCGGCTGCAGAGCCGGCAAAATCTCGTCCCCCACGAGGCTGGTTGTCCCGGCAAAGGCAGAACGTGGGAACAGTCCCAGCCGACGGGGTTTTGCTGTGCACATTCCTGGGAAGGAGACTGGGGGGAACAGGCGGGAAACCCGCATATTTTGGGTTTGAGCGATGGGGGAAACACGCGAAAGTGTGCGTCCAGCGCTAGAGAGGTGCGGGGGGTTACCGGCCGGCGCCTCTGTGGCGGGGCGCGTCTACCCGGGGCGGCGTGGCCCGTCCCGCCGGCGGGGGCTGCGCGGGGCGACCGCGGGGCAGAGCGGGGCGGGCGGCAGGCGCAGCGCCTCAGCCCCCTGGAGCCCTGGGGCGGCTCCCCGGGGAGCCGGGAAACCCCGCCGCAAACTCCTCGGACGTGAAAACGGCGCGGAGCAGGGCTGGCTGCTTTGCTGAAGCCAGGCACACGTATATTGAGTTTGTCAGGGATCATAAAATGCGAATTGATTATTCAAACAGCCATTGATTATAAAAGAATGCTTACTGCGGCAATGGGAAAGGTTAAAAGGAAATTGACCCTCTGCGTACGTGACATAAAGTCATTAGGTAAATGAGATATTCATACAGGGTGTAATCAAGGTCATGCTAATTTTATTTGCGGTATTCGACTGAAATCTCGAGCTTCGTTTGGGGACAGCAAATTGTCCCCGAGGGAAATGAAACGGCAGGTAGACCGCAGGTGCCGTAAAAAATACTAGTAAATAAAATCCGAGTGGGGCAGCAAATTCCCCCGAAGCCCCGTGTCCGCGGTGGGCCCGAACGCCGGGCCCAGCCCCAAGCCCGGGGCGGCGGCGGAGCACGGGCCGGCGCCCGCGGAGCTGCCCGCAGGATCGGGCCTCCCCGCAAGGGTTTTCTCACCTCGCTGCTCCCAGGTCCCGCTCCGACCGGGGAAAACTAGGAGTGCGAGCAATGTCAAAGATCCTCACCTCTCCCAGACAGAATGAGAACGTGTAAAAAATTTGATTTATTTATGCACATATTTATCCCCTCTAATTATAGAAATTAATCTTCTTGCTTATGACTAAAAGGTAACGTCTAAGGCGTCCCTTTGATGTTTAACAGCATCATTTGTGGCTAACATTCCAACTGATTAAGGAATAATTGTTGTTAAATGCTTTACAAGTGGATAGTGTTTAATTGAGAGGCATTCATAATTTTACGGCTTACCACAAAATGAAACGTAATTAAAAACGCAGGAACTTCCAACTGATTTTATTCCAATAATGTTTATTGTTCAGACTAATTACTGCACAAGATGGGGTACTTTTCCCCATCTCTAAATGGCACACGGTTCCCAAATATGCTCTTGCAGGTTTTTCTTTTTCAGGTACTGACTTGGGACGGCTTTCTTCAGCCTCCGTTCCCTCCACCCCCAACCCCCCATTATAATTAAATGCTCCAGCCTTTTTTTTCTCTCCTCCATGCAACACCTTGGGATGTGAGAAAGTGATGGCAGCTCTCTTCCCTCGGAGCTCGAAGTAATTGTAGAGGGGCTGATGAATTTCTTGAAGAAACGCCACACACTGAGGAAACCATCTCCTGGAAGGATTTTACAAACCAAAGTAAACAAAGCACCCCAGGGGCGATTTCCTCCTTTTGCGCAGCACACTTCTCAATTTACCTCAGAAGGGATCACAAACACACATGAGAATTACATCAGAAATCATACTTGGTTTGGGGAAGATATTCTGGATGAGAAGAAGCAGAGAAATTGAAAGTGTTCAAAGGAAGGGATGGTCATTAAAATACCTGTCAGGCACGCTGCCATTCCCCTAACCCACCTTCCTTCTTCCCTGTGAACTCAGAAGTCTCTTCAGCATCTATTTAAACATACANTTCGGCAAAAATGTGAAAAATTAGTGAAAAATTAAAAAAAAAAAAAAGAAGAAGAAAGAAAGAAACCAACCTACACACACCTCGGGTCCATAACGCCTTTAGAACAATCTCATCCTTGGAAAGGGGTGGGGAATAAAGTTACTTGCCTAATTTTACTGTTTGCTCGATCGAAGAGAGTTTATTGTGCAAATGGGTTTGTTTATTTATTCCTGAGTTTCTCCATCCCTCAGCTGGGCTCTTGGAGAAAATTAGAGAGTTGTCTGATACCATGCTAATAAAAAATCAGTGCTTACAGTTAAAGGTAATAATCAGATGAAATCAGACTCTGATAAAATGGGGGAAGAGGAGGGGGAGGCATCAAATGTCCAGTACTGCTTCCAATTTGCTTTTTTTTTCCTTCGGGCTCCTAATCATTAAGAAAGGATCACACACATATTTATTGCTCCTTTTGTCTCCCTTCTAGCAGGATGTAAACCCCTGTGCGTGTGCGCCTGTGGTTTGGGGGGCTATTACACTCTTTAGGAGGGTTGCAGCATTCACAGGTGTGCTCTGGCTCGTCACTGTCTCCCTCCTCAGTTTCCCAATTCTCCTGGAGGGTTTAATCTAGCTGTGAGAGTAGAAAAGTGTTTAAATTCTACTGAGAAACTAACCGGGGAGGCG
>VZRE01005401.1:156579-167459 GCA_013396775.1 Cephalopterus ornatus | reverse complement strand
CATCAAAACATGTGACACCCGACAGGCATGCACGGCCCAGCCCGGCTTTTTTTTTTTTTTTAAATGTGTGTTTGTGTTTGCCTAATTTCAGTATTTAACATGTTAAACCCCTTCCATCCTTCTTACCCCTTCCCACAGTAGATGTTCTTTTCCTCACTCAGAAATAATATGTTTAATAAAAAGATATGAAATCACTCTCTCCCCTCTCCAGCTCTGGCAGGCACATTAACCCCAAGCAAGCACTAAATGTTTGGAAGAGGCAGGGGCCCCTGCACGGCGTGGGCAGGGGGCTGTGTCCTGGGATTAGAACGGTTCTAACCACAGCCTCACCGAGAAGCTTCATTTTACTGCTCCCGGCCATTTAGACCTTTGTTTTTAGCGCCGGTTTAAACTCATCCCGTCCCGAGTGACTAGTTGTACCTGTCCGGCTCTTGTATGCTCCGGAGAAACCGTCTGGGTCCAGCTTCCAGTGTTCTGATGTTATCATCAAATCTGATTTTCTTCTGCACACCAGTCCAAGCCCACTATCTCTCTCTCTAACTTGTTGCTGTGACAAGTCTCTAGAGAATAATATGTGCTGCAACAATTTCTGTATTGTTTCCTTGCCTTCAACTATTGTCCCCCTTAATTAGAGTTGGTTGTGGAGTAGAACAGAGAGTTGTCCTTGCTACCAAAAAAAAAAAAAAAAAAGTTGCAATATGATGTTTTGCCATTATTGGAACTATTATTCTTATTATTCTTTTCAGGTTCATGAATTGTGTGATAACTTCTGCCATCGGTACATTAGTTGTTTGAAAGGAAAAATGCCGATAGACCTCGTTATTGATGAAAGGGATGGCAGCTCCAAATCAGACCATGAAGAACTCTCAGGATCTTCCACAAATTTAGCCGATCATGTAAGTCCTTCTGTTTTCTTTATGGCATTTTTAAAGACTTTAACCTGCTTAGAGGACCTGTTCCCAATTTCCTTGCTTTGCTGCTGTTGTCTATTAGTATTATTACTACTTTAACTTCTTGCAAGTATCTTCACACTTTCTTCTCTCTGGCTTTGTAAAGTTATAGAAATTCAAAAGGTTCCTTCAGTTTCCATCTGTAAAGCATCGAGTTTGCAATGGTTTGTAAAGTTTCCTGGTCTGGGCGGCTTAGAGAGCTAGCAAATTGTCTGTTTGATTTGGGGATTGGTGCTTTCTCCTCTTTTTTGCCAACTTTGTAATCAATGCAACAATGCAAGGAAAATGAGACAAGAAAGTTAGGGAGAAAGTTTGCTGATTTGCTCCCCCCTCCCCTCTCGTGGGGATGACAAGTGATGAGAATTATTGGCAATACCACACTGCATTAAAAAAAAAGAGGTTAGCACATTAGAGTTTCCAATGCTTTTGCTTTAGAGCAACTTATTGTCAGAATATGGACTTATTGCCAAATGCCTGAAGCATCTTCATAATAAAAGACAGTAACCTTGATGAAGCAATTATTAACAATGTATTACAGAAAGCTGGAGAGAATGATGATTGAGTAACCATAGGTTAGCGGTTGATTTTAACACTTTAGGAGTTGGTGGATTAGTGTAATGTGTGTAGGACTAAATGCTGGTGTGCATGGTGAGGAGAGTGCCTTTGTTTTTCCGGGTTTTGGAGCGGCTCTTGTGATCTTTCAAAAGATGTAGATGCAGAGAGACTTCGGGATGTGAACGGAAAGATTGCAGCTGGTACCGCAGAAAAGGGAAGGAATAGCTCTGGTTAAAAAGAGTGGGTGTGAACTCCAGTTTATTTATAGGAATGCATCCCTGGGGGGTAAAGGGGTTTGCACAGTTTTAGATTCAATTGAACTCATAATCTAAATGATACTGTCTAATATTTTAGTGGTTGAAATATTAATTTAACACCCGGTGTGAAGTTAACCATGCTTTCTGCACAGGCATCTGCCTTTATTTCCCAGTGTGTTAAGAGGAGTAGCTGCAAGCCCAGGGAGAATGAGCTTTCTAGTAGCTTTTGTTTCCTTTGAAAACATGTTGTTTGTGTGTGTATCTGATAATTATATTAGATCTGGGCTGAAGCTGAATTGGGAGATAAAATAATAATAAATTCTTCTAATGTCCCCCTTCTGGCACGGCTTAGTTATGGGAAATATTTTTGGACCCAAGCCTTAGCTTTCATTTTCTCATTTGTATTCAGTAAACATTGCAGGACAAGGTTTGTGTTATGTTTTATATTTCAAATCTATTATTTTCAGAGAAAAAGGTATGCAGAGCTTCCTGAAAGTTTCTCTGCTTATCAGCTATCTCACACGTAGATAATAAACTCCATGAGTCATGACACAATTTCAAAAATATTTGTATCATGGCATTTTACAACCCTAAATTAGTGGGCATAAATATTCTGGGAGAGTACTAGAAAAGAAATTGAAATGAGTGGCAAGCTGAAAGATAGTGATTCATTGTGTAAAATTTAGAGAAACAGAAAAAAACCAACATGTTTCTCCAGTACAGTTTCTTTACAAGCCTGTGTTTCAAGTGGAAGTGTAGAAATGGAGCATGCTTATGTTTATATTGAAGAGATTAGATAAACTAGCTTGTTTAGGGTTCTGGCAGATGGCAAATGCTCAAGCCAATTTGCAGTGCTCCATTATAATATTTAAATTCACACACAATGATAGGACAGAGGTGGAGGGGGTTAGCATTTTGATAATTTGGTAACTATTATCGTCCCTAAGAAGAATCTGTGGCCCCAAAAACAAACTAAAATAAATATGACAACCCATTTATCTTGCACCCGTTAGGGTTTACCACTTCATTGGGTATTATAATTTAAAGCCTTTTATTTCCTGGAGATTTGAGCTATAACATTTTTACTTTAGCCCCCTGCTATTTGTTTTGAAAGGAAGCAATAATTTGTGCAACCAGAACACCAACTGGGAAATGAAGAGCTGTATCACATAGTTACATTTTATTCATGCGTTTTGGGAAATGTGTCTCCTTACTGGATTTTTTTTTTTTTGTATATTAGCTTGTTTTCCTGACAAAACTTTAACACTTTTTTATAGCTTAGTCAAACTACCATGTTTTATATTTGCACTGTACAAGCTTTCAGCAGGAAGAAATCCACCTTTTTTCATAGAGAAGGAAAGGCTTTAAAAAAATGGCTAATATAATCACGCAAGTCTATTAAAAAATGAGCTATCATTTCTGAGCATCTACCTGAAAATGTAACAGTTCAAGCATGCAAATTTGTCCAATTTGACTTTCCAGGTTTATTTTTTTTCATTTGCCTTGATATGCATATTTAATATATAGCCTCAGGCTAGATCTCATTTGGTGAAAGTTGGTGCAGGGAAGATGATGAGCCACTTCAGAAGGACAGAGACAGCGTGTTGTTTCCTCTGTTTTATGTATTGGCCCGCTATTCTGATCCACGGGTCTTCCCCTCATGGTTTTATTTGCACATGAAATACTAGGAGCATTTCAACTGATTAGCTATGAATAATGATAGCCCAAAAGAAGTGTAGGTTAATTTGTTGTGTGCCAGGGTTTCTCTTGAGGAGGTGACAGTTTGTGACAGCTGTTTGACACCCCAAAAATCCATACCCCTCTATTCTTATTAAGTGGTGTAAAGCTACCCTCTGTGTGTTTAACATAAATGTGAGGGGTAGTAGTGCTGACAGTGGCAGTGCTGAACTAGGAACTAAGACAGCTCTCAGCTTTATTGCTTGGCTAGACCTGAAAACATGAAAAAGGGAAAGTAACAGAAACAATTGTAGGATTAACCAATATTTATTACTATATTACCTTATTACCGTAAGACCTTAAATGAGGTACTCAAATACTACATGCTTCCACTTTCAAAATCCACGGCTCTACTATTTAAGTCACCTAATTGGAAACCAAAACCAAAATCAACAAAGGAATGAACCCTTCAGAGATACACCTGTGCTGGAAAAAGGAGATGGTTTTGCTGTACATGTTTGGTAATAAGCGTGTTTATCGAATTTTATTTTAGTGTGCTATTAACCGTTATGTAATATAGTTAGTGCAAAGGGTCCAGGGACTTGGTAGATCAAACAGAGCAGTGCTGGCCACAGAAAGATGAAACTTTTGTTATTTCTCTGCTGTGTTTAGTAAATATAACAGCCCACTACTAGTGTTTGAATTTTTAACACCCTCAGGTTTTTTTATCGCTCTGAGGTATTAACTCTAGATGGGAAGAAGGTAATTACAGCTACGCCCTGGCTGAACCAGATCAGTTAGGGGAGAAAAAAAAAAAAAATAAGAAAAGAGGACAGAAACCTTTGCAGCTGCAGTTCAAGTTGAGTTTCTCAGCACAGACAATTTATTATTATTCAACATAAACATTCTGGGCCCTATCCTGCATTCTTGTTCAGCCTAAAATATCTGTTGAGATTGCTGAAAGATCCTTTTTTCTCTTTTAAAGTTATTCAAATCTCAAAAACATAATGCTTCTAAAATTTTGAGATTTTTGAACTTTTTTGAGCATATGATAACATTGTGTACTTTAATTACATTTCTTTTGTACCTTGCTTCACCTGATGCCACAGTTCTTCCTTTAGCACAGAACTATTTGCAATTCTCCCATAGAAATTTATGGCTCCCCTTCCACTGGCTTTTGTGGGAACCGGTTCAGGGCCTCAGTCTTTTTAATATTTGTTTATGTGTTCTAGTCAATTTGCAACAGAGGTAATAATATACAGGTCATAATTTATAAAATTTAATTAAAAATGGATAGAAATATGCATACATCTCTTTTATAAAAAAAAGTCTGTTGACAGATTAGAAATCCAAAGTCTTAGCTGCAGAAGAGAAATATTAGTCTTAATATTAAACCTTTCAGCTCTCAAATGAAGAGATACTTCTATTCTGTACTTTTGGACATCCAGACAATTTACATTTCTTTAATATTTTTCTCAAAGAGTGGTCTGTGCAAATTCCTGACATCTTGCAGATAAGAAAAAATAAAAATAACGTAATACATATCTGTTCCAGTTATATAATTAAACCTTTAGGTAAGATTTCACTGAGTAACGAAGAAGTAATTGGGAGCCTGATGCTACAGTCTCCAGGTATGCTACACTTAATGGACTTCAGTGGGAGTTTTGAGAAATAGAGGATCAGATCCCAAAGGTGCTCTTTCCGACTGTAGTGGGTCAGAAAGAAAACTAAATAGCCAACTGCATCAATAATAAGGCAAATTTCTTGGGATGTGGTTTATGACTTAGGACACTGTAGTAGGCCCTGTGTTTTCTGAAGGGGCAAGGAGCATCAGGAACTTTCCAAGACTGTAGATATTGTAGATTTTGTAGATATTGTAGATATCCTCTTTTGGAAGGGTCAAGGTGTGCTTCAGTCAACGGTTGAAGTCTCAAATTTGAGTCTGCAGCTCAAATTTTAGTACTGTAATTTCAAACGTGATCTCACAAACTGAACCAATAATGTATTGCACTGTTTGATGATAGTGTTCCCTCTTTGGTTTGAGCTGTTTATCTGTCTAGATGAAGTGTAGCCACACAGAATGACATAGAAGTACAGTTAAAAAAACCAAGAAACTTTTGATTTTTTAAGTCTCGATTAGTTACTAGCAGGTGGATTACATGTATGATTTCAGTCTTAATTAGAAAATACAAAGCACACAGCTTTTCAGAATGCTGCTACATTCTAGAATGGTAAAAAATTCCTCCTGACGCTCTCCTCAGTGCAAAATCAAGGGACAAGAATTGAAACTTTTACATATATACACAAATATCCGAAAGATTGCAATGCCTTGTGTTTTGTTTAAATTGTGTAATTCTGGTACAAAAAAAGCAATCATATTAAGTATGCATCTGTAGAAAAATATATCTTAGTAATACCAGGAGTAGTCTTTTTTAGAAAATGTACATATTGTGTCAAATCAGAGTTTCTGATGGCTCATCTGCAAATTGAAAATTTCTTTGCACAGTAAGTTTATTATTAATGCACTCCACATAGTCTCTAAGACACCATCCTGAACTTTATACTCACAAAATATAGACAGACACAGATGCACACACAGAAACACATGTGCATGTATAGGTTTCCATGTCCTGCGTAGTCTATCATATTTTTGTATACAGTGGTACCTAGGCACAGATTTTTGAGGTTATCAGTCATATCAGTCATTCCACTATGTTTACAGGTGTTGCTTGTAAGAACAAGGTGAGCAGGATTTGGCTTGTATTTTGGGAATGATAATGCCATCTGTGTCAAATAGTTCAGTTCAGTTTTGTGTTTGCAAAATTAATTTACCAGATCTTTGAGTCCAACTACCTTCACAAAGAATAAGCTCTATAGCTATTGTAGTTTCTTTTATGAAAGCACTTTATGTTTTACTTGTTCCTTCAAGATAAAGATTTTGTCCATTTCATCTGATAAAATTATGTCGGGGCCTGATCCTGTCACAGTTGTATACTTGAAACTTCAGTTAATGCCTGGGAGCCAAATCCTGCTCACATGGGTATCAGCTGGCCTAGTTGATTTTACTTTCCAGTTATAAATAAGAAGCAGATTCCTTATGGTTAATTGAGTCTTTAATATCACCATAAAAAGCAATATGAGATCAGAATCAGCCCTAGCAGGATTACATACACTCACAAAAAACTGGCTAGACTTCACCCAATGGAAATTTTGGGCATACGAAGTAAGAATTGTGATTTATGAGAAGATGTTCCTATATGAAATTTCTCTGTTACAACATCTCTGTTCAAGAAATCCTGTAGCAGTTAAAAATTCTTGGGGTTTCCAGAAGATTTTCAGCATCAACAAAAGAGTAATGTGTCAGATAGGCTTTGTATGCCAGGAGACTCTTGTCCTTTCTGTTGCTCTTTTCTAGATTTAGCAAAATTCAATGGTGGTGTTAAATAATTTTTTTTTAACTTTCAAGGGAAAAAACACTGCTAAAATTGTGTTTTCTAGGGAAGGCTGTGTGTGTAAATGAGAAACAGTGGATAGCAGTGGAGTGATCTCCTGTGGCCCTGCTAGTACAAGCTTTCCCCATATTGTCTCCTGCTTTTATATTAATTACAACTTGCATTATCAGCTGCGAGTGTGTAGCCCAGCAAATAGAAAATACTTTCCCTGGAGACATAGCTTCTTGTATCTATTTTCCATCTCCTTCTATTGTGCTCTACTCGGTATTCACTGCTTTTCTCCTAGTAACACTGCTCTTTAACACAATTAGGTAAGAGCAAGAGGAGTACCATATTTGACTCCCAATTATTAAAACTACTGGGAATAGATACAAATGTGCTGTTCACTTTCTATGGTATCTGGCATTAGTTTAGGTCATATGTCTGTGAAATTTTTATAGTATGCCTACGTATACAAAATAGGCAATTGCATTTTGGCAGACATCATCCACACTCTTCAATGTGTTTCTGTGAAGTATATTACTTGAAGTATATAACTTGCGAGAAAAAACAAGAAGCCACGCTAGCAGTTTGTGTAATTTATCTAAAGCTATCTGTTAGATTTATTTTTTCCTTCTTGTTTTTGTCTTCCCCCCAAGTGTGATGACTTAATACAAATTTCATTGAAACTAACAGAAAATTGCAACTAACGTTAGCAGGCTTTAGGCCAGGATCACTTTAGGTACCTAAACTGAACTGATAAAGTGTTTCCAGTGAAGCACATTTTAGATGTGTCATTTGGTCCCAGTTGTGTTTTTTTTTTGTGAAGACATGCATAAAACGACTACTTACGATTAGTCATTTGGCCAAGAATGTTTTTGTGAGGGATGCAAGGTTGGAAACAGTCTAGGGGAGAAAAAGAGAAGTTCACTGGCATGTAACAATAATCTTAGTCCAAAGCAAAAGAGTGCTGCCTTTTTATGAGTGTGTAAACTCGACCCCTAGAATTATTTGTAATTTTTTATAATATTAAAGCCTAGCTATTTCCCTCTGTTTCAAATTCCTCCAATATTGTACTGTCACATCTAGTAAATATTTTATCTATTATTTTCTGTCCTTCAACAAAATTCTGCCAAATTGCTTCCTCAAGAAAACTGTGTCACAAGAAATACATTGAATTCCCAATCAATACAGTCTGTCTTTCTAAAACAGGATCTACAAACTGAGGTCAAGAACAACTCAGCCTGGTAGGGACAGCAAGTGTTTTCAGCTGTGGGAAGTCTCATTCAGTTATGGTTTTGAAACAGAAAGGCTGATCTAGCTTTTGAAATATTGTATCATAGGTTTTAGATGACATTTGCCTTAAAACATAGCTGAACTGTTACCAGTCAATTATTGTAATTTTCATACATGTGATAAGGAGCTCCACCAGCAGCTAATGAAGAAAGCCTGCAGTACACAAAATTAGCATAACTCGCGGTGTTCCCTGAAAAGTTTAGTGTAGGTGAACATGTTGCAATTATTACCTTTTCTAAAAGAAGGTTCCAGCACGATGCTCTTGGAGGGCTAAACTCATGCTATGCTATTGTTTCTTCCCTTTTTCATGTATCTCTTCTAGCTCTTTATCTGATTACCATCCGGCAAACAGCTGACGCTAAGAGGCTGCAGAGGGCTGAAGAGCTTCTGTCTGCTGTTTGCCTTCAGCTTGAAGCTATTTGAGTGGCTTCCTAACTCAGAGATAAAAAGAGAAGCTCATAGGCAGAACTGTGTTTTAATCCAAGCTGTAACGAAAGAAACTTGCTCAGCTTTTGCATTTTATTTCCATCTGAACTTTTCGCTAACTTTATTTTCAACTTTTTTTGTTCTTTCTAATAACATCTGGGCTGCTTCAGCTTTTTAAGACTTCTCATTTTTCTGTGTTTCTCTCCACTTGACTCTGTAAAATGATGGTAAAATGTAGTAGTTGGTTTGTTTGTTTTGTTTTGTTTGTTTGTTTTTTCTTATTTTTTCCCATGAAATTGTGGGGGATTACAGTATTAATAGTGATTTCTGAGACTTAATTAATACAATAACCTTGATGAATACAAATATTACTTTTTGGTGGCATTTTTTTTCCTGTTGTAATTCTGTGTGAGGAAAAATAGATCGGTCTTCTAGGTTTTGGAGGGGGTGGTGATTTTGTGCCATAAGTGCTGTTGTGCTGTCTGTCGTGCTGACAGGTTATGCAAATTTCATATCCTGACCTGTCTTCTGATTTTACTCCTTTCTTCCTGCCATGGAACCATGTACGTGGGTGCATGTGTGTCTGTCTTTGTAAGGTGAAGGTGATTTGGATCCTTCTTACCCTTTGGTCATATGAGACTTTACTGGGAACCTTTTGAAGTTATGGGCTCTTTCCTTTGTCTCTGCTGCGATCCGGGTCAGGCTCGTCAGATTAATGTTACTGGGTATTGTAGCAAGCCGTTACTTGGCAGTTCTATTCTGCATTGCTATAGAGCATGTGGTACTAATCAGTGCTAGGAGATTACTTTGAGATGTTTCAGTATAGATTCTGGGACTTGGTCCCAATCACACTTACACTGTATTTTACAATGGGTAAATCAGTTGATTTTGTTGAACTTATTCCTACTACACATTGGGGTAGATGAGGTCAAGGATCAGTCCTGCTCAAAAAATTTATCCAAACTTGTCGCTTGCTATCTTCAGGTTCTCCTCATGCTTTAATAGTAGGGTGTTATTTCACAATGCAGATTTAAACCACAATCAAACCTAAGAAGCTTTTTTTTTTTCTTTTTTTTTTTGAGGGGGGATTTATTGTTTGTTTCGTTGTTGAATTATTATAATGCGCTCAATTAAAGTTGTTGCATACAGGTGACAAGCAACACAGGTCTTGCCCCTGGTCTGATCTGTTTCATGTGTTCTTGCTCTCCTTTTCTGCCAGAGGAAATTCCATCTCTTGCCTGCCTTCATGTGGTGCTGATAAAGCTCTTCCTGTACAGTAGAATTCCTGTTTTCCTTTAAGCAACAGCAGGGTATTGGGAATGATCAGGAAAGGGGAGGAGGACAGGAGGAGAATACACTCAACAAAGTAGCACTAAACTGTAACATTAACTTTTCCTCACTTATCCTTTTAAATAGCAGTTCCTCTCTCTGGGAAAGACAACACCCAATAAATTAGAAAGTGTGCTTGAATTATGTGACTAAAGTACAGTATTTGAGGTATTACTTAGCCAAGTTTTGCAAACTTTGTATTTCTGTCTTCTGTGTTCCCTTTTGTAGTGTTTTATGCATGGTAATGTAGCAAGAATTACATAAAAATCACTATACATGTTATTTTATGTAATCACCTGGTGGTTATTCTTGACAATTCTTGTAAGTGAACTGTTAGAAAGATAATTCTAGAAAGTCTTTTGAAATGTGTCATATCAAGGTGGTGATGGGGGGTGGGGGATGAGGAAGCATCTTTCCTGGTACATAACGTCTTTCAGGGAAAGCTCGCTTTTTCACCCTCGCTACTTTGAATCTGTTGGAAGTTTTTCCAGTGTTTAAATGAGTGACAGAGAGGGTAGGGAGTGAGGACATACTCCTCTCCCATGCATGTTCTTTTGTACTTCTCAAAACAGTTTCCCTCCTCTTCTCCCCTCACTGTTCTAGTCAGTCTATAAAAACAAGGTGTAAGAAGACAGTTTGCATACCAACTATTTTGATCCTAATGAGAACACCTAGTATCATAAACTGTGCAGGTCGATGCTCTCTCCTCCCACTACCCTGTAGAGCTCATTAAGAAACTTAATTTTTTTTTCTCTCCTGATATATTCTTCTGCAGTACTACTCAAACAATTAAATCCAGACAACTCTTTGGAAAGTTTAAAAAAGAAAAAAAAAAAATCTGTCCTGTGCTTTAACAAGTAAATCTTTGTACCTCCTCTGCTTGTCTTTGCTGAAGAATTATTACACTGTGCAAACAGTATCAGTGTTTGGCACATTTGACAAATGCTAATGTGTATACT
>VZRE01005401.1:135000-156545 GCA_013396775.1 Cephalopterus ornatus | reverse complement strand
CCCCTTCTTCTCCTGGTTTTCTTTCTGTTCTTCATTTGCTGTTGGAATGGGAACCGTGGAAAAAATTCCTTGGCACTCTGACACCAGAATCCTTCATCTTGGAGAGACCATGATGATGCAACCTCAACGCACTCAGCAGGCACACCAGGGCCCTCCAGCGGGGGCCACGCTTCCCAGAGTGGAGACAACAGCAGCGAGCAAGGTAAAAGGTCAAACTTTTTCCCTCCGCAAAGTAGGCATGACTAAAATAACTCCATTTTTTTTCGTTATATCAGTACATCTGCCTTAGAGTAAACATGGAGTGGCAGACTTGCAGTATAATCAGCTGTGACTTAGGGAGACGGTATTTCCTTTTCTTAACCCACTTAGCTGCATTTTATTATTATTTCAAAGTGAAATATCTAATCTTCAAACAAGCTTTGTAATAACAATTGATTAGTTCTGCCAATTCCTTTACAAATTTGGTTATCTACAGTTTATTTTTGTGTGGTGTAAGTAAATATAATGACAGACATACTCTCCAGTTGCGGTGCAGTTGTTTGAGTTGGGTTATAGACAGAGAGTTTAACCTGTAGTTTTAGCCAGGGAAGAAACTTCTATATGATGTTATGAAGCTCCTAAATTATATAAAGTAGAAGCAAAATCTGAATTGGACAGAAAAATGTTTCTTGCAATGTTTGCTTGTACAGACTTGTTTCTGCTTCTGAAAATCTGGATTTGAATGGTAAACAGAGATGCACCTGAGCTGCAAAATCTCTGATGTACCTATACAGTGAAACCTTCTAAAGGGTTCAGGAAGTTTGATTATTATTTCAGGATTTTTTGTTTTATTTCCTACTACACCTTATGTGTGGTCATCTGTACCCATGCTGACTGAGTGTCAAAGGCTGTCATTTTGTTATGATAGTGTTTTACACTACTTGTTAGAAGAATAAGTGACTCCAGAAGGTGTAAGAATCAAGCCTCCAGTGCTAAAAGTTGGGTAATGATGGCCTGCTGTCATTCTTGGATCTTGACTCAGAGTTGTGTTTGGTTTTTTTTCCTTTTTTTTTTTTTTTAAGACCAAAGTTTAAGGTGGACTCCATTCATGTTTTCCTTTGTAAACATGGTAAGCTTCTGCTAGTGAGAGAGATATTACCTTTACAAGGTCTTATGATGTGGTCCCACCATGAGATGTTTCTTGTGCATCTGCAGTATTTTGCCTCTGTGTTTTCACCCACGTGCTCAGCAGAGCCAACTGACAGGGCTGACATCCAACAAGCCATGCAGGATTCCAAAAGTGTAGAGAGGAGAAGCCTTCAGGGCTAGAGCTGCCGTGATAGGTCTCATGCTGTGGACCACTTCTCACCATGATATTTGCCTCGCTTAGGTGGCAGAGCAGATATATGATTGCATGTCTGTCATGTGGCCCACTGCTTGGCACAGAGCTAGATCTCCTCGTCTGTCTCACGATCTGGTGTACCCGTTGTGATTCTAGAAACTTGCAGTTTGTTTCTGGTAGAGTGGTTTGGTTTTGTCTCCTATCTGTAAGAGTTGTTTATACATTTGTAATGTTATAGCTGATAGAAGGCAGTCATGGCACAGGGTGTGATCCAACTCCAACATGAGTCACTAGGATTTTTTCCTATGGGGTTAGATTGGAGCTGTACAAGACCTAGCATGAACCATTACAACTTTAGCAGCTAATGATGAAAAGGAGAGCTTGACTGCTAAACAGCATATTGGTGTTTATTGCTGGCCACAGCTAATAAATAATAGCTATTTATGTCTATTAGCTGTTCATAGGCTTTACTGCTGATCAAATGTTTACATGGTATATTGTGGCTAAGATGCTTGGTGTAGCAGATGATCATTTGCATACTTTAAACCACCTTTGAGCGGTCTGCCACAGCATCTGCATTCCATCCATAGGTATGAAATTTCGGCAGACCTGTATCTTCAGTGTGCCTCAGTAACCCCTTAGAAATTAGAAAAGTTCCTTCATTGAGCCATGTGTGATGTAAAGAAATCCCTTGTATCAATATCCAAGGATCTTGCATTTCACTAGTCTCTGATCCCTTGTCATGTAACTCATGGTGCTCGGGAAATATTGATAAGCATTAGAAAAAGCAGTTGATGACGACTACACCAACTTCCCATTGGAAACTGAGTTTTATGCTAATATATATGACTTTAAAAAACCTGTTAGACTCATTTCTGCAGATGGGGAACAATCACTGAAGGGCCAAATCAGTCACTAGTGCTGCCCAGTCTAGCACAGTAAAACATCTCTAGTATGCCCTGGTGCTCAGTTGGGCCTTTTAAAGGGAAGCAGAAGTCCAGGGGAAAATCACTGTTCCACTCAGCTGCTGGCAGCTGAAAGATGATTCTACCAGCAAAATTCCCATTGGAGATGCCTCTGGATTGCTCTCCCTCTCTCAGTCCTGGAAAAGACTAAAGAGAGGGAGGTATGTCTTGAATTTTCGTTACGCTTCCTTGAGAGGGGCAGGGTTTACCTTATAATTTGTGAACTGGCAGCGAGTTGGTCTCAAGATGGATAGAAGCCCTCTTGAGTTATTCTGGTGCAGTTATTTGGGTCAACTTGGTTTCCCTGCAGTTTTGTCAAGAGCATCCACAAATGCTGCTTCAAGTTCCACTTGCCCAAAAGGATTTCTTGGAAATGGGAGCTCATTAGAGAGTCTTGTGTTACATTAGTAAATTACAGCCTTCTGCACTAAGGCCTGGTGGCAGCAGAGATTGATTCATATTAGAGTCAGTCCGTTCTGGCTTTCGAGAGAACTCTTTCCAGGGGTCTCTGCTTTTGCCTTAAGTCTATGATGTGCAGCTTGTGATTTTTCTCTCTCTTTTATTATTATTGTTTTATTTTATTTTGGGAAGGTGGGCGGGGAAAATGGAAAGGACTTGGTCAAGTGATTACTGTCTTTTGCAGACTTCCACTCCAGGAGGTAGATCTATTTATTGCTTGGAAGAATCCATCCATAATTCTTAAAGTTTGAACCAAATAAAGAAAGTTTAGTCATTTTGTCTGTTATGAGGACAGTCTCTCCATGACAGTGCATGGCTGCCCTTTGGCATCAAAAGGGTTAATATAGTCCATGTTTGGTATTATTAGAAACACGCTGGCATTGAAAGAGTTAAAGAAAGGGCCTTGAGGCAGTAAATGTTGAAAGATTATCCTAATTTTATTAGTGGTAAGTGTCTATGTTGTTCTTAACATGTCACCTCACTTGTTCAACAGAAAACTAAGCTACACAGCATACTGATCATCTGGCAAACCAAAGTACTAGCGATCTGTAATCCACCAAGCATTTATTGACTTCATCCCAGTTCAGATTCACAAATGCAAATCAATTCTGTGTAATACTATTTTAGAGATTAGAAGTTATATAGTAGGTCTGATCAACTTTCCCCCTGGTCTGGAAAGAGAAGGAGTTAAATATATCCAATAATAAAAACAAAACATTCTAAACATCTTACAAAGGAGAAAAAGGAGAAGCTGATTTAATGGTCTAATGAGGCCATCTTCCAGAGACTTGTTTTGTGTAGGGCTTGCTTTGACCTTTCGCTTTGCTCAGGAGCCCAACGCTTCATTTTTCACATTCTTGCAATTACGTTAACGCTTCAAGCATTTCTGACTCCAAGTCAGCTAGCAACACCAGGCATAACTCAACACTGTGAGTTTTTCTCCTCTCTGTAGATTCATTAACAGGTCACTGGGGTCCCAACTGAAATTTAAAACTGACTGGTTCTGTTGGGTTAGCTGAGTTATAGCAAGGGAGATGGCAGGAAAGGGGGTGAGAGAAGGGGAGAGGAGAGAGAAGACCCTGGGGTTTTGGCCAGGGAATATATGTGTAAAAACTCTAAGTGGAAGATTAAAAGGTGTGTGTAGCTTTATCATCCACCCTTTTCTTTGGAGAGCAAAAAACACATCTGAAAGTCTTCTGGGGTATTGTGTTTTCTTTATTCTTTGTGAAACAAAGTGAAAACAGCCCCTGCCTTTACATAAAAGGCTAAATGACTTCTAGAATTTGGCATCAGTTTGTACCACAGTGATGGATGTGATGCTCCCAGTCTTTAATTCCTATTTAATTTCTTTATGGATATTGCAAATAATGAATACGGCAGATTATGCATGAAAAGTCAGAAATAAATCTTTTTAAGGTTTAAAAACATGTGGTCTACAGGAAAGCACCAGGGAATAATTTCAGTTTCATATTTTATGATACCAGGATTGTATACCTGATTTGTCTTATTCATAGTTCAGTCACTCAAAGGGCCTGATCCAGCCAAGTTAGATAGAGGCTGATTTCCTTCAGGACCTTTCAGGAAGTCCATCATCTTTTTAGGATTAGACTTGGGTGACAAACTTGATCATAAGTGAGAAGCCAGAGACAAGAAACTTCTTATAGGTTATAGGGCAGTAAAAATATAAAGGAGTATCATATCCACTTCACCCATGTGAGTGAGTAGCGCATTGATATGTGGGTTTTTTGGCTTGGTGGCTTTTTTTGATGGGACTATTTGTGCTGAATGATCTGGCTCTTTATATATAATAACTGAGGCTACTCTCTAGGGCAAATCTCAAAGTAATTTTGAAGCACTTCTGTGCAAGTTTGATGCTTGTCCCACAAATTTGCCTACAATAGCCTTCTTTGGCAAAGATTCCTAATCTGATTCAGGGCAAAGTCAACTAAAATACCAGCTGAAACTACACATTGATCACAGGTTAACTCTCTGGATTGATGCTTGTTGGAAAAATTAGGTAGTATATTTCTTATTCAGCATATACAATCTTGTAATAACAATAGTATTAAATTAAATTTATTTACAAAACTAGCTCATAAAACCCAAAGCCCAAATACTATCCTAGTATTGGAAACTCTACTAGAACTACATAAATCTTTGAACCAAACTCCAGTAGTCAAAAAAAGGAGAGGAATAGGCTGATGTTAGTACTAATTAAAAAATAACATATTCATGCAAAGTCTTTGGAAGCTAATCCAAAAGTTAATGATACAGCTTCTTTTTCTTAGTCCTGCAAATATGGTAAGCCTGCTGAAGCTAGTATGCATATTCATCATAATATTCAGAACATAATTTTCCTTTGTATTTTTACTTATAAAGGTATAGGGCATGGTTTTATTGGAAGAGAGCTGTCTTCTATAAGAAAGAAAATTCCTGATAGAAAGGCTCAAACATCCAGACTGTGAAAAATCAAACTTCCTATTAAATAATGCTTCAGTGGAGTTGCATTATTTCGGGAGGCACAGCCCTCATAAAGGTGAACTGTATGAAGTATGAAAAACTCTTAAAGAACAATGACTTTTTTCAGCTGAGGAAGATACAGGAAGCAAGTAGCTCTTATTAATTCATCTTTTCCTTTCAAGTCTGAGAGGCCCGTCCTTGTGTTGATGTGTGTGAGTAATTCCCATTAATGGTGGTGGGAGTTACGCATGTGCACTGACAGAAGAATAGACCCCTCAGTGTTCAAAGCACATGAAATTTACATTTTTTCCATTGCTGTAATTGAGATGTTGACAAATTGGAGAATATTGATGAGCCTTTGTTTTAAGTATTTCTTGCCAAGTTTGCTTTATTTTTTCATGATTTGAACAATGGTGTGGGTTCAGCAGCAATGAATAATAAGGGTAGAGTAAAGATAACTTTGTATTTCAATATTTTGATGTGCCTGTATGAAATAAATTCTTAGGCAAATGGAATATGTTGTTTTAATCATTAGCTATGCATGAAAGAAAAATTGATGTTGACATCTTTGCTGTAAAATCGTTGTAATGGGGCCTTCCTTACAATTCATTTTTGTAAAATTCATTTTGTACATTTTGCAGCAATTGAACAATCCTTGCACTGTGAATAGGCAGAATTCCCAGAAATACTGAGACAGTTGGCCCAGTAACTGCTGAGCTCACAGTGCACACCACATGCACATTAACCATGATGATGCCAGAACCAGCTTAGCTAAATATAGTCAAATTTTAGTATCCTCCCATCCTTTCTTTTTGTCTATTCTTTAAACAAATATATCTTTTTGCAGTTTTTGTTTGATTGCTGGAGTCAGCAAACATTTATGTCCCTACCCACTTTTCAATAAGGAACATTAAAATTTCATAGGGAATCTTCACTTCACTGTACAGTTTTCTAATAATCACGCTGGTAGCAACTGCAGATTCCTAACCTTTTACTAAATTAAAGCTTAGAGTGTGTGTGTGTGTGGTGTTTAAAATATTATATTTGTATTTGTAGTTAAGTTTCTCACCTCACTCTTACCTTTGAATCCATGTAGGTTTGTATATTTAGGTGTAGATAAAAATCTATATACACATTAGAAAACATTTACTTCCATATTTGTAGTAAGTTGTGCTGGGGTTTCAAATGCGCCTAGTAAAACTCTGTCAATGGAATGTTTTCAGAGTGCCAGTAATCTCTTTAAAATAACCCTAAATACAATATGACAGATGCCATCTGGAATAATCTTTTGCTAGTTGCTTTCAACTTTTATTTTTTCCTATAGCTAAGTTCATGTAAAACTGGTCACTTACTGTTATGGCAAACATAGTGAACTCTTTCCTCCACTTTTGTATGTGAATGTTTGGAGAAAATAACTACATAATTTTACTTAAGAGATTGTTACTGTTGAGAGGTTTGCCTCTGTCTTCGTGTTTCTGGGTTTTTTAAAATATGTGTATATTTGAATATATATTTATTTATATATTTGTATTTTAAAATAAAAAAGGTAAGATTCCCCCTTAGGCCATTCTTTCCATCTCAGATTCTACTCAGCCTAATCCAATTTGCCTCCAAATGTTAGATAACATCCCATTTGCTAAATTATAATTGTATGTTTGTTACAATATTAATGGTTTCATGATGCAACACATTCAAATACACAGTAGCAAGTGCTTAAATGTCTTCCTGTGTTGTTACAGACTAATTTCTTTCTATATATACCAATTTATTTGAAAGACCTAGTGTTGGAATCTCTGGATTTTTTTTTTTTTTAACTTAGTTGTGTAAAGGGATGTCTCCTGATGCCTGTTAGAGTTTAATTTAGAGTAGTAATTAAACTTGAATACTGCCTCATAAACAAAAGATAAACAATAAACCAGCCACGTTCCCTGCTGTTTCATAGCTTTCTTTCCCAGATGTTTTAGTCCGATAATTTTTACATAGTGAACTACCTAGCATGGAGTGCTATGGACAGAGGTCAAGGCCTAGCTCTTTGTAATGGTTTTATAAAAACTTTTCATTAAAGAAATGGTAGAGTTTCTTTTGTGTAGCTGATAAAATTGTCAGATACCGAAGGACAGTCATTAATTGACTTTTTAATTCTCTCCCTCTTGTTTAGCAAGACGGCACTAATTAAAAAAAACAACCCATAAAATTTCTTTTAACTGTTGATGACCAAGGAATGTTGTTGTTTCTTAATATGAGAGTGCCTGAACAGAACATTGGAATCCTATCCGTCATCCCTGAAAAATAAAAATGCCCTTGCACGAGCTGCTCTCTCCATGTTGATCCTAAGCAACTACGGAAATGTTCACAGTGGAAGGCTTTTAATTTTTCAAACTGCTCCTCAGGCTGCAGAAGCTTGCGTGTCCATCTCTGGGCCGCTCCTCTGCCAGCCATGATCTTTTTAATTGCCAGGTACTGGTAGGCCGTTCAGCTGCAGAAGCCATGTTATTTTCACTGGGTGGGGTAATTACTGAAAGCTGAGAATAGCTGCACTAAAGACACAGGGATACTTTCATGATCCCATTAGCATAAGAGAGGGTAAATTATTCATGCCAAGTGAGGATTCTATGGGGAAAAGTATAGTTAATGCACATAGTTTTTAAATGTATCCCTTTCTGCTCTGAGACTAAATTCTTGTTGGATTCAGTTCTCAGACATTTACGGGAAAGCTCTAGTGGCATGTTAGACGCAGTTCATCTCTCTCTGTTTGCAGCGCTCTCAATAGAGACCATCTGGCACAGATCCAAAAGGTGATTAAACAAAATGATCAGCTCTTGTTGCTGTGTTACATGTCCAATACTCTGGATTAAAAAACATGACCCACAACAGTCAGCTAACATAATTTTTTTTTTTCCTCCTCTTTCCCATTCCCCTGTAAGAATTCAGATGGTCCACAAATGTCTATGCCATCTTTGTGTCCTTATGGCCCATAATCATGAACAGGTTGTGCAAATGGCTCTTTCTGTAACACGGTCTGTTCCAGCAGCATAGAAACATTTCATATTAATTGGGTCAGTCTAATGTTCATAATGACATGGGGAAAAATTACCCAAATGTGTTCCTATAGTAAATACTTAAAATGTGCCTTTCTCCGTTTAGAAAAGTGAAATTAGACATTAGGCTCATGTAGCTGATTTATTTTTTAGGACAGAGGAAAATCAAAGCATGACGCTGTCATCTGCTTAAAGTAGTTTAAAGCCCCTTCTAACCAAATAAAAAAAAAGGGGGGGAGGGGTGAGCTGTGGTTTAACACCACAATCAGGGAATGAATTTACAGTGCTATTCAGAAGAGTACTCCCTTATCATAAACAAGCTGATAATCACACTGAATCTAACTCCCAATTAGCTCTTTCTTTGCTCACAGAGATCAGCGTACACGTCCTCCTTAAGCCGTGATATGTTGCTGTTGAGTCAGACAGAACGCTTGTATACCTTACATCATATTCAGAATGTAAGGATTAATGCAATAGATTTACCAAAAAAACCCAGCTAATCAGCAAGGTAATTTTTCAAACAAATCCGTTTAATGCTTGAATTAAGGTAAAAATGCCAAGACTGTGAAGAGAGGACATATGTATCTTATCTTTTTGGGGTTGCATCAAATGCCAAATACTAGTGTAAATTTAACAGAAACCAGACATTGTTGGAAAGTAATTAAAGAAATATTGAAATTAAACCTACCATATGAGTGAAATATTTGTAGGCCCATTTTGTTGCATGCATAACAATTTGCATGGAATTGAACAGTATTTCTTTCATTTTACTTCTTGAGTTGTACTTTGTTAGACACGACAAAGGAATCACCTCTGTGTATTCAGCCATAGGAATCTATTTCATGCTGAGGATATTTACAGTCCAAAATCAGTAGGTTTACTTGGAGGAGAAATATATTTTAAAAAAACACACAAAAAACCAAAAACAAACCAAAACAACAAAAAAACACACACACAGAAACCCCCAAAACCAAAAAAACAACAAACCAAAAAAAACCCAAAAAACCTGAAAGCCTTCAAATTTATGCCAAGAAAAATCAAATTCCACTTTTGAAAGCTTAGAAGATCCACTGAGGCTGTCAGCACCCCTTACTATGCAAGGTTGTTGTGGTTTAACTCCAGCTGCAGCTCAGCTCCACACAGCCACTTGTCCATTCCCTCCAGCCAGTGAGATGGGTGAGAGAACCCAAAGGGTAGAAGTGAGAAATCTCATAGGTTGAGATAAAGGTAGTTTAATAGGTAAAGCAAAACGAGGAATTCAGCACTTCCCCTCAGCAGGAAGGTGTTCAGCCATCTGAAGAGAAGCAGGGCTCCATCATGCATAAGGGTGACTTAGGACAACAGTTGCCATCACTCTGAGCATCTTACCCTTCCTTCTCCTTCTTTCTGCAGCTCTATAAGCTGAGCATAGCACCAAATGATGAGGGATATCCCTTTGGTCGCTTGTGGTCATCTGTCCTGGGAGTGTTCCCTCCCAAGTTCTTGTGCACCCCTGGCCTCCTTGCCGGTTGAGTGGAGTGAGAAGCAGAAGCACCCACCTTGATGCTGGGCAAGTGGTACTCAGCAATAAAAAAAAAGCCTGTGTTATCAACACTGTTTCCAGCACAGCTCCAAACATGGCCCCATACTAGCCAATGTGAAGAAAATTAACTCTACCCCAGATAGAACCAACACAAAGGTGAAAGCCATAGGTAAAAGGCACTGACATGTCCAGAGTGCTCAGAGCAGGAGGGCAGACTACCCCAGCTCAGTGCAGCCTGGCGAATGAAAGAGACCCACATAGCCTTGTGGGGCTTAAGGCTATTACAGGGCAACTCATGCTCTGTTATCATGCTGATTTTCAATTGATTTTTTGCTGTACAATACTTGTTGAAGGCCCTCTAGAGCATCAAACACTGCATTATGGCACTACAGTTTGTAGTACGCTGGCCCTTTGTTTTAATGCCTTGTCTTTGCCTGAGAAGAGGAGTGCTAACCACTCCATGATTGCTCCAGCTTCTGAGCAATTTTTGTGTCTGGGGAAGCAGAAGAGGTGAAGAAGATTTGACAGCTGAGTTTAGCTGCCTCTTAGCGTGATTTGTTGCAGTTTTTTATAGTTTTCAATTTTCAAACCATTCTGATTTTGAACTATTGTAAAATGTTGCTTTTGATTATGAAATCACTTCTCATGAAAGTAACTGATTGCGGGGTACTAATAAACCCAAATCTGGGCCTGGTGTACTTTCTAGTAACAGGTACTAGAGGTTGTTAAAGCTGATACTGAGGTTACAGGAAGCTTTGTATAGGCTAAAGTGAGTAATTTCTCCTATTTTCTACCTTCCTATTTCTTCCCTTAAGCCATTGTATCACTCAGATAAGCTTTTCATTCACTAAAAAATAAAGTCATCTGCTTGAAAGTCTTGATAAGCTGAGGATTTCTGAAATTAGATGAGTGTCTATATATTTAGGATCTCATCTTCAAATAAATGCTTACCATTTTAACCAATGGTTTCTACTGGTTTGTGTAAGTCTTCGTGCATGCAGTAGAAGATGTAAACGAGTATTTAAAATTGTTTACAACAATAACAAAGTACACTTGAAAATACATGTAGAAACTTATATTTACAACTCTCTGGTGTTATAAAAAAGCAGTGTAGTCATAAAGATAGGATAATACAGGGAAATAGTGATGACCACCGTAACTACCCCACTATCTGCACAATGATCCAAATGTTTGGTCCCTGGATAGATATCTGTTATTTTGGTGGCCTCCATGTAGCTTCTCAGTTTGTTGCCATGAGGTAAAGATATGTCTGTCTACCCAGGAGCAACTAACTGCAGAACTGAATCCAAAAGGACCTCATGTAAGTTACATGCCCTCTGTGACATATGTTCTTCCCCATCTGTACAATGACCACTAGAGTACTTAGATGTTCCACGAATGATATAAAATGGTCATCTGCTGTTGTGGACTGCTCTGATATTACAGGAATGCAGGGTTATATAGAAAGTTCTTCTATTTGCCTTATTGAATTTCATAAAATAAGCTCTGGATATACTGCATTTGTAAATTATTGTATTAGTTATTTAAAAACACTTTTCAATAAAGGTGATAAAAGGTGAATGAAATACTTGATCTTTTAACTTCATACAGTTTTTAATGAACAAGACTTATGAAGTGATAAATAAAGGATGACATGGATTGCATCACCAGTTCTTTAGTGATGTTTCCGTAAAGATGAGAAGTTTAAAGTGGTGTTTCCAATGTTTAAAAAATTGTTGTATCACTATACTTGTATTTTATATTCCTTGTATATATTCCTTGTTTAGTGAGGGGTTTTTT
The DNA here is from genome assembly GCA_013396775.1 of Cephalopterus ornatus. Taxonomy (NCBI): domain Eukaryota; kingdom Metazoa; phylum Chordata; class Aves; order Passeriformes; family Cotingidae; genus Cephalopterus; species Cephalopterus ornatus. Next base: position 144,980 of record VZRE01005401.1, on the reverse strand, counting down.
GTTTTGTTTTTTTTTTCTCCCCCCCTGAACAACCATAGTAAATGTAGATCAAGGAAAACCTGGATTCTCTGTTCATTTTTAGGTCTTAGGGACTCAAGGGTGATGTTGGTTTTAAACAAGATTGTGCAATGCACTGTCTTTTCTTTTTTTCTTCTTTAGGAATTCCTTAGTACTCTAGAACAGGTTGTGATGCTTAGTGACCTTGCACATCAGTAGCTCTGTATTTTAAACATGGACACTGATTTTTCTCATCCATGGCCTACTCTGTTGCCTATGAGTTTACAGCATAAGCAAAGGCAGTGGTGGCCAAGAGTGAAAGCTGAGGGCACCAGAACCGGCAGCAGTATCATGAATAGTCTGCTTCCTATTTAGATATTTTTTGTTAACTATGAAATACCTCATATGTGTTTGAGAGGGGGAATTAATAAAATTTTATGTAGTTATTTTACAGTTGTTTATTACTGGTTTTAGACTTAATAAGCACACCAATCTAGATTTAGTAGCTTGGCTTTCTACAGAACTTAAGAATGATATTTTAAAACATGCCAAATAGATGTCTTGATCACAGTTACAGTACTCATGAGAGATCTGTCTTCTGTTGATGAATCAGCAGAGGACTGTCCAGAGAAGGATTGAAGGAAGGCAGTGGGAGTCAGTTAAAAGCAGTTCTTCCTTCTCAGAAGAGAGAAGAGAAAGACACTATTCCCATAAGATCCTGATCCTTCTTGCATGGAATCAGTAGCAATAGCAAGGGTGCTGCTACTTTCAGATCTGGAAACGCATCCAAATAAATGAAAGCAGAACATGATTCTCTTATCTTAAAAAACAAACACATGAAAAAAATCTCTATTAGTTTTTTTACGATTTCCATAGAAACTACTGCCATTAAGTCATGTAGGACCTACAAAAAGACAGCCATAAAGTTCTAATACTTCCTAATATATTTTGGAACAAAATTTCACCATGCCTTATATTTTAGAGGACAAATATTAGTAAGCACCGGGCTTTTTTATTTGCACAGCAAAGTTTTGAATCACTTTTTTTCCTCTGGTGGTTTTTAAATGTTAAATTGAGCTTCAGAGAAGAATTAATTTGTGCTTTCAGTTCATTTAATTTCTTGAAATGCTAACAGTTTTTAAAATCTATTGGAGAGAATAAACTTATGCAGTAAATTTAAACTTAACTTTAAGGAATTGGGCTGCTTCTCTTTGATTGCGCTCAATACAGTAATTCAGGTAGATGTGGAGCTGAAGAAAGTAGACGATTCTTTGTTTTCTACTGTAACATATGGGTGATTTATAAGTGACAGCCCCAAAGCCTGGCTGTTTTTAGGTTATTTGTGAAGCTGTCTTTACCCCAGCATAAGGAGCAAACACAGGGAAATTGTCTGGTGGAAGAGTTGGCACGGTGGCCCTGGTGACCCTATTCCTACCTACAGCTGGGGCAGTGAGCCCAGGAAAGAGCAAGACAAAGTGGTTTCCCCCTGCTTCACTGACTTCCCAGCTGCTTGGAGGCTGAAGTCTATTGCTAACTCCAGATGCTCAAACTTGCACTGAGTTCTGTCCTAAACTGCTAGCCTCATAGCTCGTGGAAAGAGCTCAAATTATTTTATGGATGGTTACCCTTCTAGACTCTTGGCACTAGACATTCCTCACGCACAGGTTAGGATTGGGGTCTTCTACTTTCTTGTGTAAACAGAGCATTTGCTATAACTGACAAGGGTTGGTGGAGCAGCCATGAAAGTGAGAGGGGGGAATTCAGCAAATTTCCTATTAATACGTAATTCATACCATGAAATTTTCTGACAACCCTGGTATTTAATTCTTAAATAAGTAAAGAGTGCACTTTTCCTTACAATCTTGTGCCATGCCCGCCGTATTGTGACAACAATTGTTTAAGCAATTACATATGTTTAAATTTTCTTTGAGCCCCTTGCATACAGCTGTAAGTTGGTCATACTTAGACTAAAGGCAGCCCTTATTTGCAGAGAGTTCAGCCGAATGAATATGGTAAATACATGTATATAATGTTATTGCAGGACTTGGTGCTAAGGTTTTAAATAATTTACAAGTGTAAAATTTGGAAACTCACGTGAACTCCCTCTCTATTTTTACACTCCTTCCTAAAGAGTATGGAACATCACTTAATTAGTACCAATCAAAATTTTTCAGCTTGGATCTTCCTTCCTAATTCCTTACACCTTAGGTTTACCACTTACTGATGGCTCTCCGTTTTATGAGACTCCTGACCCTGTACATCTGTTAAAGGGGATAGTTCAGAATGAAGATAACCTCCTACTCAGTAGGACTGCAATATTCTCTTAGCTCCTACTAGATGCTTGAACAAGCAGAGAGCTTAAGTGAAATCCTTTAGCTGAGCCAAAATCTGTTCTTATTTAGGGACTAATCCAAAGCCTGTTAAATCAACAGAAAGAGACTTTGGTTGACTTCAGAGAGCTTTGGATCAGGCCCTTCCTTGCTAATACATCTGAAATCAATGGAGGTACATTAGGCTTCTGCCAGTGGAAAAAAAGGGAGAGGGATCATTCTTTATTTGTACAGTACCTAACATATTGAGGTCCTTTTGCTCAAACAGTGCCGAGTACTTCATTGAGACAACAATAATTTTGACTTGATTACACTGCTTGGTGTTCATGGACTCTCATTCAGCTGGGTACATAGTTCAGTTGTTTAAAACAACCATGTATGCTGTGCATCCACCTCATGCCCAAACATTATTTTTGTTTTCTAATGTTTTATATCAAGAAATTTCTTGCAAAAAGTAAAAAGGGAGGCTGTCAGTTTTTATATTGGATTTCTTTTTGTATTTTTACGTTATTAGATTGTTAAGAAAGCTGTTTTGAGTGAAAAATACTCAGTTCATAGAACACGTAAAACCCAAGGAAGGTAACTTTTACTGTCAGTTCCCCACCTTGAGAAAATTATTAAAGCTCCATGTCTTCTGTACAGCCTAAAGGCTGTTACCTTTCTATTTTCTCATTAATGCCTTTTATTTTTATTTCTCAGTGTTAAGCTGAAATCCAAATTATAGTTTGCCATTTGTGTAGTAATTAGCATTAGGGAGATGCCAAATATTTTTAGGCAAGAAATGGCAAAGAATTAAAATTCCTATGTATATTTCAGCATAGACTTTCCATTTTCTGAAGTGCCTACAGAAGCAACAGAAGTAGGACCTCAATCGGGAAAAGGCTATTACATTGCCTTATTCTGTATATTAAAGACCCATTACTGAAACGAAGAGGCTCACATTAGGGTTAATATTGACCACTGCAGCCTTTGTAAGATTTGTTTTCAATTGACACTTTTGCTCAAGCCATAAACTACAAATATTTTTCCTAAAAATGAAGTTGGTAAGTTTTGCCTCCTTTAGTTTATTAGACTTTTGATTAGATTTCACGTGCTTCTGAATCTATGCACTTAAGATTCATTTTGTGTATTCAGACACTTAACATATTTTGTGCAAAACATCTGTCACAATGTGAAAATGTATTTCAGTAAGTAATATTTCTAGTTCATAACTTTTTTTTTGGTGATAAATATCTTTCTAGATGCAAAGTGTTAAACTTAATTAATGCTTTGTTTTAATGGACTTATATTTATTCAGGAATGTTTTATCCATTTTATGTAACGGTATGGTAGATTCCACTATAGTATTACAAAGTTAAATTTTGATTTAGAGGTTACCAAAATGCTTAATGTGTATAGATGCCTTTCATTTTAGGGAAACAGAGATAGGCTGATCTGTGCTCCCATCTCATATGACTTAAAATTTTGCATGTTCTGTTCTTTGCTTGTGCAATGATTTTAAAAAGAGGAAAATTACTACAGTGTTCCTACTTCAGTCCAAGAGAGAAGTAACAATGCAGCTTTCCAGTTAAAAAAAGACATAACAAAGACTATCATGTTAGTGTTGAATGTTTCTTAGATTTTAATTGCTTACAGATTTTACTGTTTTCTTTCAGTTTTACGAGACCATATCTGAACTTCCCTATAGTTCATGAACTTACTTCAGACGCTGTTGATAGATAATCACCATGTATGGGCCCGTTTTCTTCTTTCTTCTCTCAGAATAATGAAGTTCATCCTACCTTATCTATTTCAAGAAAAGCTTCTGTAGTGCATATCTGCATTGATAGATGAAACACTTTCATTTATCTGTGAATTGGTTATCCTAATTATTTCCCCGAGTTAGATGTTATTAGCAGTTCATATTCCCAGCTCTGAGCATGGTTTGGCATAAAATTCTGTGTATGAGCAAGGTTTTATGAAAGAAGGGCTTTATTGATTTTTTTTTTTAAAGATCTTTCATTCATGCTATCAATATATAACTCAGGCTTAGCTAAAAATTTGCCCCCTTTTTTTTTGTTGTTTTGTTTTCTCCTCTGAATCTGAATTTGGGTAGGCCTTTCTAATCTAATCTGGTAATTCATCAGCAACACTCAGGATTCGGTTTAAAACCCCTCTCTGCTTTCTTGTAAACTAATCCTACAGTCATAGGACCACCAAAGAGAATGTCATTTTAGCTAGAAGTCCACACTGTCAGAATTCAGGTTTACTGTATGCCAATTATCCTTCCTTTAAGCTCTTCCAAATGGCTATCAATCTGGTTTGTTTAAAAGAAATAAGCTGTCCTTTTATTTTAGAACTAGGAAAGAATTTTACATCTTTCTAAAGCAATTTTCTGCATTCTTACTGACTTCATTGATGTGAATGTAAAGTACACAATAGGTCAAATTCTGACTTCAGTGGGAGTTGGTGGGAGCACAGTCTGTACATCTGAAAGCAGACTTGATTCAATCTCGGTGTGTTTGTGCGGCAAAAAAATATCTTATCTCTATATAATTTGTCTTCATATAATCAGTGAGTACAGATTTGAGGTTGTTTCTCTTGTTATTTTCATGACTGCTTTACGTGAGCTCAGAGGAGCTCTCAAATTCTTAGCAGGGGTGTGTGTATTTTTTTTCCTTGTTTATTCACATATAAACATTTTACATGCTTCCTTAGAGAATTTCCTTGTAAGGTTCAGTTATTCTTAAGAGACTGAGAACTCGTCTAGTGCATAATTTGTAAACTATGCGAAGAGCACCCTCCAGCTGAGGCAAACCCTAGAACAATCCACTTGGACCTGCTTTGCTTGCCACTGTAGGACTCTTGGATATAAGGATCCTAGCTCAAACTGTGGTTGTAATGAGAAATGCTCATGCACAACTAGATGTCCTGTGGAGGATCCATGTATTGGTCCTCTGTTCCAGTCTTCCATCAAACATCTGCTTGTTATAGCATGATTAATTTTCTTTTATATAATTTGAGAAGGATATTGTTTTTGATTACCAAAAAAAGCATAGCATCTTCTGCTCTTATGCCTTCTCCATGCTCATTAGCTGTTCTTGAGTTGTCTGTCTTTTTTCATTGGAGTGAGGTATAACTTCTCTGAACAAAGTGAGATTATTGCAACCAAAAGAAAATGGAGAAAGTCAGTTACACTGTGGGCAGGAATGTTGCTGCTAAATTCAGGTGAAACCATGGAATTTTTTTACTTATGTGCTTTACCTTAAAACTGAGTAAAAGCTGTATCTCATGTTCAGAAGAAAGACTTAATTTACACTAGGTTTCTTATGCTGTAAATAACTGATTCAGCAGCCTTGATCCACTCAAATTTTACTTTCTGGCTGCCCTTCTATAACAGTCTTTTAAACACTGTTAGTTTGGAACTTATCACCTTATTTTTAGAATGTCATAGGTAGAAAACGTTGACTTTAAAAAAAATTCTAAGTAGTTTAGGCCTTTAACATAGCATTAGAATATTTCCATCTCTAAATCATCAGGCATATATTAAAAAGCAACTGTCAGTTGGTTTCCTTCCTGTCATATATGTATTAAGGTTATGGCAGTGGAAGTTCTAAGCTTAGCTTCCACTCTCTTTTTTTTTTATTTAAGTTAATAACTCTGGGGCATGTTCTCTTAGTTACATTAAGTATCCATGGAGGTAAGGATTTTTTGGTGGTGTTCTTTGTTTGGCAGGTTTGGGTTTTTTGTGGGTTTTTTGTTTGTTTGTTTGTTTGTTTGGGGTGTTTTTTTTCTGTTTGGTTTTGGTGTTTTTCTTTTAATAGTATGGCAAAGAATAGTAGGACATAAACCTTTTAAGAGTTGATTTTGTAAAATATATAGGATGGACAAGGGTTTATCAGGTTTTTCTTGAATCAGCCCACATCTGTTATAAGAAACAGTAGATCTGCAGACAGGCTATGGCTTTTCTCTTGTCCAGGGAAATCCATTGAATCTTGGCCTTCATTTAGGATTCCCACCTCATGAGCAAATTCCCATGACCGCTTTTGAAGCTTTAAAAGCTTTGGTTTTGTTTTAAAAGGCCTCTGAGCATAGGCAATGTTTTCATAGGCATTTAGAAACAAAAACTTGAGCTTTTAAACCTCCAAATGTCGCTGTGGGGATTCACTTGGCTTCACAGCAGACCAAGTCTGAGATAACACCTGCAAGAAATGTGTATCTGTGTGTGTGCATTTTGTGAAAATTGTGATGCACTATCTCAACTGACCCACAAATGTGACAATGGTGTGTGTGTACATATAAATCTTATTGTTATGTTCTTCTGTTATTCAGTTTTAAGAGGAAGCTATTATTTTGGTTCTCTGGAATGACTGATTTGGATAAGCCCATCTTGATTTTAGATTGTTTTAATGTCTTCTCCCTCTATGTCCTCTGATGCGAACACTAACAAGTGGTCTTCAGAAGAACAGTCCATGGTTATGTTTCAGTATCTAAAGGGTACTGAGTTTTTTGCTTCAAGCTTTACTTTTTTCTTCTACAGCTAACATCAGTTGCACAATAAAAGGTAGTTTTCTGTAAGTAGATGGGTCATACCATATGTGAACCCAGGTCTGTGATTACTAGATGAGAAAAAATGTACAATAGAAATGAGCGGACAAGTTATCAGGCTGGTGAAGTAACAGAAGTACTTATTTGCACTCCTTTTCAACTCCATCTCTATGTGTCTTAAACACCTGAGGTGAAATTTTGTCGTGTTTTGGAGGGATGGGAATTTCAGAATTAAGGATAAATACTAAATGAATATATTAGCACTGCCTTTCTTCTGTCCTGTGCTGTTCTCAAAACACCTGTTAAAAACAACCAAGCACATATTTCGAATTGATGATACTGACTGGCAAACTTGGCACCAGATAACCTGCTGAAACTAAAATGTTGATGCAGAACATGTGCTTAACTTAGCAGTCCATAACCCTGTTTTTCAAACACTGAAATACCTACTATGAGGAAAGCTCATAAAACGAAGGTCTTTAAAGTTCATACATTAGACCAATGAAGCTGTGGCCATTTTTAAGAATGTGGATCTTCATTAACTCCTATTAATTCAAGATGACCAAGTGTATAAAATAAGAAATATGAAAGCTCTGAAGATTTTTTTTTTTTGAAAGTGTGCCTTTGGAAAAGGTACAGCATCTAAAAGAATGAGAAGAAAAGGGATCCTTGGAGAGGCAAACATTCTGCTGCTGAGAGGACTACATATTGCAGGCAGGTCTGAAAGAATCTCTCATTGGTTTCCAAGGGTATTTAATTATTTTTAAAATATATAATGATTAATTCTTCCAGAAATTCCCAGTGCCCTTAAGATTCTATTGCTTGGGATTAGGTTGAGTAATTTGGCATATCTCTAATCGTGTTTCCCCATGTGTAACATTCCAGCCATGTCTGTCTTACTTTACTGTTAAATATATAATTTATAAACAGATAGCAACCCTGATAAGCTTGTTTGAATCCATTCTAGAATGAAATTACTTGCGTGTGATAGCTTCAAGCTGCTTTAGAGTAACTGTGCTCAACAAAGAAGAAATCTTTGTTATATTATTCATCTGGAGGCACGGGAAATTAAAAATCTGAGCTACTTCAGCAACCAGGACCTATTATTTCTGAAGTGTTTCCTGAGAAATAAACTTTCTGCACCAGGCAAACATGAATTTTCAACAAATATGTGCACACATAATTTTCCTTTTTGCCCTTGTTCTCACAGGGTGCATCTTTGACATGTGCAAATTTTCTTAATTGAATTTTTCTCTCTGTGTAAGTTTTCTGACAAAAAGCTTACAATTTTCCATTTCACCAAATGAATGCTTTTTTTTGCCTCTAAACTATATGCTTTGCTGTTAGACATTTTGGGGTATGGTGGTTTTATTTCCCTTTTGTGGGAATAAACCAGAAGCATCTTCTTGTTCTGAATAGCCTGACTCAGAACGAAAATAGAACACTTAAACTGTGAATTGGCAAAGGAGGGTCAGACTGATTTTTTTTCTCAGTGTTCCTTACATTTTTTTGATAACTGAACAAAACCCCGGGGGGAAAAAACAAGTTGTCCTTAACAAGGAAATTATTTAGAAGTGCAATGTGTTTATGTATCTGGATGAGAACAATGCATTGTTACCAGTCACTGCATGAATGGCATGATGCAACCTTTGACAACCAAGGGTCTGCTGGAGACACCTTTCACCCCGAGGAAGAAGGCTCTGAAGGTGGGGAATGCCACTACCTGTCCTGGCCCACCACGCACAGTGGCTGCCCACCACTGTCCTTGCAGCCGCCTGGTTATGTAGCTCTTCAAGTACAAATTAGACAAGCCCAAACCAAGCAGAGTCTCCTGAAGAGATGTTGAAAGCCAGCTTGCTTTTGCTTTGGTTGAAAAGCAGAGGTTAAGTCGGGACCTCAAAGCATATAAAATTAGGATGAGACCCTTAGTCTTTAAGTAGTCTCATTAAGTAATAAAGCACTTGAAGAAGGATTGCTAATATCTATTATGTTTGACACTCCCTCAGATCCTTTACTTTTGTAAATCACTTGTTACTAGTGTTGTGGAAACCTGTATATACAGCGTGTTACCCTTCAGACACACAGGTCCAAGTTACAAACTGTAGTGTGCAGGCACAGGAGGCATCAGCTGTTTCTTTTTCAGGTGGTGGGAAAGGAAAGGAGAAGGGCTGGGGTCAGTTGGGGAAGAAGTAATAATCATTAAGTGTTAGGAATATTTTCAGACCAATGTATTTCTGATTTTCAGAGAAAAGAAAGTTTGTTGTACTGGTAATCTGAGAAACTTTCCGTTTTCATGCTCTCTTTAATTCACAAGCCCGGATTTCCTAGTAATAGTGACTCTGAAAAAGAGTATTATGTTGGTTATTGCCGCTTCTTGTAATTTGCTGCTGTGTTTGCAAGTGTCGTTCATGGACAGCCACCATCTTACTGTTAATCAACAAGAACCATATCTGGCTTGTTATAGGTGAAGTGGTGATTTCTTGTCTTAAGTGGCTATAGTGATTTAGGTGTGTGGTTTGGGCTTGCTTGTTCTTTGGATTTTGGGTTGGGTTTGTCTGTTTGTTTGTTTTAAAGTAAAAAACCCAGATAATATAAGGTGCTTTGGCTGCTAAAAACAAAACAGCAAGTATTCTATCTCAAAAAGTGGAGCAATCTTGAAGAAAACAGGTTACTCCCCCCCTGCCCCTCAACACTCTTTAGTACCACAGAATGACTGCATGCTTCAGCACAGATTTCTCTGCTAGTTGGATCCCAGGAGGCCTTATTGAGTGCAATGCTGCTTAGGGAGTTGCAGCTGTATAAAGTGTGTGGCGGGGGGAAATGTAGTTTGTTCGAATTGTTCTTTACCTTAGTTTGGGTTCAGTATGGCAGCTGCACTCCGACTTTGTGTGTGACAGCACAAAGGACAGCAAAAGTGAAAAGCAAGTCAGCAAGTAGAGAGACAAAAGCAACGATCAGCTAATACAGCTCCACATGGCCTAACTAATTTATGAGAAAAAAACTGTTCTGTTCATTGGATCAGCACTCTGAGGAGGCAGGTGGAATTGTAGGAAGTTTTCATTGAGTCTCTGGAGCAACTAAGGAAGTCACTAGAGATTCTTCTCAGTTTGAACTTTATCAGGGTCT
>VZRE01005401.1:65000-132500 GCA_013396775.1 Cephalopterus ornatus | reverse complement strand
CTATCAAAAGGAATATTAAATATTACTTTCAAAGCAGTTTTCACTGAAAGTTGTCTTCCTTGCTTATTTGAGGAGTTTGAAAAATCCTTTCCCTAAAGTTTACTGAAGGTCAGTTTCTGAGCCAATAACAGAGAAAGGGAATAGAGTATCTTGTGTTAGATAATGCTCCAATGCTATTAGCATCTCAATTCTTACATGCTGTATAAATTTCTGGTAAGTTTTAAAAGCTGACATAGTAAAACACAGGTAAAAATATCTTAATTATAAAATTTCAAGGGGGAGTTAATATCTTTGAGGCAAATCTTTATCTCTGAAATCCTATTTGCTTTTTTTTTGTTCTGAGTACCGAACCCTCTCATTGGCATCATTTCACGAACTTTTTAAGAAGAGGGGGAGAAGGAAAGAGAGATGGAGAAACTGTGTGAAGTTTCTTCTAATGCATAATGCATTTAAACACTGTAGTTTCTGGATTGATGCCACTAACCAGCTCAGAAACGATTCCTGTTTCCTCCTTACAGACTTGCAGTAAGAAGTCAGAGATGACCATGTCTACAGTCATTCCTAGCTGGTGTCAGAACACGACAGTCCTGTCGTTCTGGGTCAGTGGTGAATAACTCACTCAAATGGTGCAAAGTCAGCCAGTTCTTAATTTTTTATCTCCTCAAGAGTGCATTCAGTGACTTTATCACTGAGAAGAATGACTCCCCTGCCTAGTGTGATCAAGATCTGGAAATTTGTTGCATCAGCACATTTAGCCTGGACTGCTACTTGATTGGTGGGGCTTATATTTGATCTTATGGCAGATGGGTCAGCTCTCTGACTGGCTAGGAGAATCTAGGTCCAGAGGGAAACTCAGTTTTACCCATTTGAACCTGAAGGAAGGGAAGTCTCATAACTTGCCAGATTTTTTATTTGGGGTCCCTACACATAGCCAACCCTATCTTCTCTGAGGAGGGAGGAGAAGGGTGATGGAAGTTCTCTGGAGCCCAACTTGTGAGGTTCTTCCTTAGAAAAAGCTCAGGGATACAAACCAGTCTAGAAAGACTTTGTAGGCACTGCGTATTTGTGTTTTGTAATATTTTCTGCTACAATGAAAGACTTGAAATGAAATTACAGGTTATGAGCAAAAAGGCAAAACATCAGGTGTCACTGTTTGTGCTGTGAACTTTTAAGCAAATAATGTTAGAACAAGTCAGTACCCTGTGGTTTTGCTATTTTTATTCTTCCTTATTTTCTAAATCCAGTTCATCAAAGCATTTGTCAAAAGCTTTCTGCCCTGTTTCTACAAAATTTTGTGTATGTCAGTTCTTTCAATCACTTAAGGCAATCCAAAGTATCTTATGGGACAGTTTGGCTGCAGAGAGAGGCGGCCGTGGCCATCCCATCTTTTTCACTTGTTTTTTAATCATATTATTCTGAAACAAATCAGTAAAATTATAGAACAGAAGAAAATAAGTGGCTTGTTTACCTTTCTGATATCATAAAGATCTCTCTATTTTTTCCTTTTTTTTTTTTTTTTGCCAACCAGCTGGAATTTTCTGACTTGAATTCACATGTCTGTATGCTTGCTGCTTCTTCCAGTTTGAGGCATTTGGATATTCTTAACTCTATCTTCTCTCATGGCTGAAGCCAGACTCGAAGAAACTGGCAGGGACTAACTAGGGGCTTCAGCTCTCATATGCTTGCTCTTTTAATCTGTCTGCTGTACTTGAAAGACGAAACTTTTCAGGCTTTTCCAGTAACCACTTTTAAGCATCCAATATATATAGCACATAAGTCATAGATGGTTTACACTTTACAAGGCTTCTTGGAGAAAAAGACTTCTGAAAAATGGTACCCCTGAAAATAAATACGGGCAGGTCCAAAGCAGGCAGTTGTCGTCTGGAACATGATTCACCAGTGGGAGTGAGCACTTGATTGAATCCTTAGTTTTGAGCACCAAATAGCATAACACTTATAAACAGTATTAGCTATGTTTCCAAATACCTAGCACACTATATTTAAAGTACAGGCTTTAACTTAAACCTACAAGAGCAGACTGTCAGTGTTCCCACGTAACCCTTCACATTGTGGCATTTTCCAGACTGCCAGCCAAATGAACACTTTAGGAGGAGGTGCATATATATGTCTGCAGCACCCAGCGGGTTAATCCACCCTACTGTGCATAGGTGTTGGAACTCTTATGGTATGTAAGACTTGCCAAGTTTGGAGTTGTTTTGTATTTTTAAATTTTTTTCTGAACTATGCATTCACAGCAAACATCTCTTCTTATGCTGTTCAAGTGTTTGTGAATGCATATCAAGACTACTCTTATTTGTGGTTTATGTAACATACACATTTGTGTATATTTTATCACCTGAAAAAGCTTTTATGCTTCATTTTGACACTTTACTATTAAAACACCTTTTTTTTTGAGCATTCAGCCACCCACAATTTTTTCTTTAATGTATCTTAAAACAGACTAATGTGCATTTTGGACTTGTGGCCTAACAAATGTCCTTTTTAAAACTGAAGCTTTTAACTTAGTATCTCTCAGGAATAACTGTCTGTTACCTTTCTAGTCCTAACTCTTTTTTTTAATTATTTTTTGGAAATGATGAAAAAATCCTATGCATGTGTACTTGTATGTAATATTTCAACTAGTGCTTTTGTAATAGCTAAATAACCCTGAAAAGAGAGATTTCAAATGTGGACAGTACATGGACTCTTGCTGTGTTGGTGGGCATCATTTTAAGGGCTGTCTCCTGAACAAGCTGTTGTGTCCAACAGCATGTGGTCTAAGGGGAACTGCAAGACATTAAAATATCTCACAGTTCATAACTGCTTTTAACAGCTGTAAGGAAAATTGAGATGCTCTGATAGCTACTTTCCTTTAGGAAAAAAAAGTCACTTTTATTCTTAAAAGAAACTATGTTAATGATTTAATGAAGAAGAACAGTACAGGATGTTAGCTATCATCTACTTTTAAGTCCTCCACATTCTGCTATACATAAACAACTGCAAAATGTTAAAGGTTAAATATTGATGAGGTACAATTGAGCTAAATTACTTAAATTCAACTGCAGGTAGAATTTTAATTGAACTTTGCTTTTTGCCCACATTTGATACTACTGTAATGACAAAAATAAAAGGATAACAAATAAGAAATGGTACTTCAAATAAAATATAGCTTTTTAATGTATGCTTACTTTTGTCCAGTTGACTGAGAAAACTAAAAACTTTATCCCAGAACTACAAAAAGGAAAATAGTCTCTTAGAGGAGATGTGTTTTTGGAAAAAAAAAACCCACAACTTTTTTTGCCTCCTGATTTCTTTAATGACTTGTTATTGTTGCCTCAGCTGTAGCAAGTCTGCAGCTGGTATTCTTAACAGAATTACTATAAGAATGCTAAAAATACTTGGCTAAAAATATATTAAAAAGTGATTTAAAAAGAACTCTATTAGACTGCAGCACAAGGACAATTTTTGTGACAGCGTTTAGTAGAATGAAAAATTTAAATACAATAACAGCTATTTACATTCACACTACAAAGTAGTTACCAAAGCATATGAAATACTTAAATCTATTTTAATAATGCCTTTGGAGTTAAGTTCCCAACTGGTGCTGAGGTGGGGAGGGTAGGAATTGAAGTTAAAACCATGTAGAAACAAGTGCATTGAACACTGTCCTGGTGAGGTACAAAGTGAATTTCACTTTTAAATAGAAGAGCAACATAAATCAGCATAAACCACAAGTTTTAATGAGTGTATCTGCTAGGGAATTGTGCAGTGCTTGCAATTCTCTGGGAACAAGACAAGGATCTGGTCTTACACTCTTTACTCAGGCAAAACTGCCACTGACATTAATGATAATTTTGTTTGAATAGAACAAAGTGCTTGATAGTGGTTGCGCCAGCATGAGGGGTGTGAGATTAGGATAAATGTGCAAAAAATACAACTTCAAATGGCTGTACCTTTGACTTCTCGAGCTAGCGTTTCCTCCAACTACAAGGATCTTAATTATAACATTTGCTGGTTCAAAGATTAACATTTAGCATTCTGGGAAAGACTTTCTGGACTTTAGTAACCTGATCAGCACGGTCTCCTTTTGGTCTCTGCCTCTTTCTGGTTCTTTGTATTGCAGGAGAGATGATAGTATCTGGCACATTCCTTGGATGACTCGAAGATAGCAGCCTTCTGTGTTTGGGGCTGAAAGATTGTGAACTCTTGTGTTAGCAGAAATGCCACACAGGGGAGGTGAATAGAACATTAGAAAAGCTTTAGATTTAGGTACTGCAGCGCAAGCAGAGTTGAATTTGAGAGCTGGGACTTAAGTGGACATTTGTCCCTGCTTTCTTCCTTAATAAAATCTGAGTGTTAACTGTGGGTAAGGGCATTTGAGAGATCACTAAAAATGAATCATTGAGTGCCCAGAAGAGCTTTATTATGATATACTATGGAGAACTTTAGAATATACCTAGTACTTTTTAAGTGCTTATTGGATGCATGCAGGAGTTACTATTATGGAAGTGAATTGTTTTGTCCTTTTGCTGCAGAAGCAAAATAATTTGCCAAATTAAAACGTCAAAATAAAACTCATCAAAAATCTGGATCTGTGTGGTCCTTTCTGGCCTTGTGCTCCCAGCCAATTTTCTCTTGCCCCATGAAAAGCTATTGAGCAAAAAATCACAAGCTCCAAACAGCAGCATTTGTTGTGCTCATGTGTGTGTTATCCATTTTTAAAAACCCTGACACAAATACTAAATCTGGGGGAAAAAATCTCAGTGCATAAATCCTGACTGGCCAAATTGATTTTAAAAAAATATTAATAAATTTTAAAAATCCCCAGACTGATATTGGGTTCTAGTACTGACTGCTTGTAAGTAGAGCCATGAGGTCACCTATTTCAGTTTGTTTGCCCCAGCAGCAATTAGAGGGAAGGAATCATCCTGCTCCCTAAATTCTGTATGGATGTTGCCACTGCCCAGTTAACCAGTGTGAAAATACCATGAAAAATAAATTATTAAACTATACTGTTATTACTAACTTGCCAGCTCCAGAGAAACAAATGCAGCCACATTTACATATGTGTCCATCTGTCTGTTTTTACACTTTATGTCTTCAACCAGTGGGTGAAATTGTTTTAATCCAAGCTGCAGTCTGATTTTTTAAATTTTTTTTTCCCCTGCTGATATTTTTCTGTGTGCGTATGTTATTCGTAGATGGACATGCATATTCTTGACAGTAGCTAGTTCTTAATTGCCCTTTTAAGTAACCTAATCTATCCGGCCACGGTAGTTTTAACTGAAGTAAGCAGCAGAGTTCTCCATGGATAATTTTCGTTAGTTAGCAGATTGTTACCATCTCAATGTTGCTGAAATCCCTAATCTCAGGTCAGCGTGAAGCTGCAGTGGTTACAATCCTGTTGCCTGATGCAGTGTGAATGGAAGTGCTTTCTGTCAGAAACATGTGGTCTCTTCAGTGGAGAGCCTGCGTAAATCCTGTGTAAATAGAGGGAGGCTAACAAAGGATGAGCCCCTGCAGCTCAGAGCATTTGGAGCCATTTGGAGGCTGAATTTGCTAAATGCTGCTTATACCGCCTGAAAAGTTGAAGAGAAAGGAGCATAAAATCCCTTCTTTTTTCTCTTTCTGCTCCTACCCTGGGGGGAGGGTGTTAAGGGCCAGGGAAGCCTGAGGTAAGCCTATGAAGACTGTTTTTTCAGTGCTCTTTTGAGTGTGAAAAAGGTGGCATGGGTCACTGTCCCCTCTTTAATGTCGGAAAACCCACACAGTTAGTAAATGTTGCATGTAAACTAAAGCATTTCGTCCCTTCTCCTGCACTCCACGGCAGTGGGCCATGAACTAGTCACTTGAAAATCGCAGAAAAATTTCACTTCAACATGTCTGGACAGTTTAGCACAGCAGGAACGTAAGAGAGATCAGTAATTAGCAGGTTGCTTTACTGTTATTCTCCTTGTCTGCATTGGAATACTTTTTTCACCTGATGTGAAAAAATGTTGGATTGCAATGAACGAATCATGAACCTCCTGGCTGTATAAAAGACCTTAACATTTAGACTGTTGTTTATTATTTTTGTCTTTAAAAAGCTAGAAAAATACGTTTTTGGCTTTTGGTAAAATCTCTAAGGTTTCTCAATTCACTTCACAAATAAACATGAGCTCTAAACACAGACAATTAAGGGCACAAAAAAGCCAGTCTTTTTTCTTAATTTTGGGCTGAAAAATATAAAAGGGGAAATGTGAAACATAACAATTCTGCAAACAGGTTTGACAGCCTCAGGTCACTGATTTTATAGCATGCATGGCTATAATAACAGAGCTGGAACGTCATTCCATAGTTGTAAATGCCTTTTTGCAAATAAGATATATTAATGATTGTATAAAGGTGCCCATCCAGAAATAGAAAAGGAACAGTTTTCATTCTGCCTCTTGTTGTAAATACACTTTATATACAAGATACCGTGCAACTCTTTAAGCCTTTAGCCCATGTTGCAAGATGGCAATAGGGACTTGCTCCTGACTGACAAACTATGCAAAGATGTAATTAGATCACCTGGAATGGCTTTGTAGGTGAGGTCTGATAGTGGCTTAAGTTTTCCTCCTATTTGAATTTTCAATAGTTATTCACGCCTTGTGTGAAATTTGTACATGTCATCTTTACAGTGGAATTACTGGGTTTTATCTGGACAGAAAAAGATCATAAATATCTTCCAAAAGAATAGCAAGAGAGAAGGCCAGCTCTTTGTCTCCTCACTGCTTCTAGAAGGGCAAAAGAATAACATTTTCTGTAATAAGAGAGATGGTAGTGCAGTAGGTCTGAAGTCTTCCTGTTCCCTTTAGTGCACCAGTGTCCAACCTGTCTTTCTCTCCAAGGTGCTCACTGAAACATAGAACAGAGCACCATGAGATATGTGCCTGATGTCTCAGAGACACAAAAAGGGGAGGGAACACAGTGGTTTGATTTCAGCAGCTCACTTGAGGATACTCCACTCCAGGAAGTGGTGGCTGAGCATGCCTGTCAGGCTTGAGCAGCTTCTGATGTCTCCTTTCCTCCAGCAGTAAAGTAATTTAGCAAAACCAGCACACATACTGGCAGAGCACTGATGATGATAGCACATCTCTAAGCTGGGATGCCCACCTGAAATGTTTGTGAGTTTCAAAGTCCCAGGTTTGCCACCCATAACCCCTCTTAACTCAGTTTCCCTAGGCAGTAAGCTGCAGGAGGCAAGTAGCACTTCTGTCCTGTGAGGAGACTTAAGTCAACTTCCTTGAACCGGGATCATTAGGAGGAGGAGAAAAAAACCCACAATCCATAACCTGCACTTTATTCAAAGGACTGTGATCTACTGGAACTGTAAGGCTAAAAGCCTGATGATTTTAACTGGATGCAATGGAGATAAGGACTTCTCCTGAAGGGTCTTTGATTCTAGAGCTGACCTTCCCTCTCTATTAGTTCTCCCTACATCATAGACTATCTTATCTTCAAAAACATCTTCAAACACTTCTCTTTCCAGCTTTTTGGCAGTGGTAATTTACCAGATTTTTAAAATTTTTCTCTAGTGGTGATATGGATCATATTACTAAGTTGAACGTACTTATTAATAATGGTTTAAAATACTTATGGGTCCAGAAGGACACATTATAAGTACAAACAAACAAATTATTGCAAATTATGAATATAGGCTACATGCAGTCTCTTCTTTGTTTTGCATTTATATCTACATATTCCACTCCATCAAAATATTAGACTGCAAGATTGTAGAGGAACTTACTTAAGATCAGCATAGCACACTGCAGCTTTCCTTCTCAGAATCCTTTAGCTTGCTTTTCGTATTGCTTCCACTATTTTTAGAAAAATGGTGAAGTGCCTGGTCTTCCCCCTGCTTTTGATACCCCCGCTGTTCTCTCTTTTCCTTTAGTGTGACAAACCACAAGGCTGTAAGGGACCCCTGATGGTGAAGAAACTCAAACACTGGGTGCTGAAATGTACTTTTCCAGAAATCACTTTTTCAACTGCTTTGCTTATTATTATGGTAACAGGAACTATTTCTATAGTTTGAATCTGGACTGTTACCAGGCTGCTGTGCTTTGGCCTGACTAGCTTGTCCTTCTCAGTTATCATTTTGCATAGATTGGGAATTTGTTATTCATCCTGTTCACAAGTCATGAAAACACAAGATGAGCAGCTTCTAAACAGCACTTACTTCATCTGTTGCTGGGTCTTTACTCTGTAAGGAACACAAGCAAAGACTGGAGAAGGGTTGAGATAATACTGATAGTGTGGAGGACTGACAGAGAAGAATTCGTTGGTACAGTAAGGTTGGACAGGCTTTCTGTAGGACTGGATTCTGTTTCTTGAAGAGTCCTTACTGTATGAGCATTGGGGTCAGCAAGCTTGTCTGTCCAAGGAAATGAGTTTGCAGCAAGTTAAGTTGGAATTATGGTGCAATGGAAACCCTTCTGTAAAGAAGTGGTAGTCTCCTTTGCTTTCAATGCAAAACAATTTATCTTGTGGAAGGAAACTCAGCACATGCTAAGAGTGGTAGAACACAGAGCTAGTGTGGAAGCCCAGCTTCACGCTGTGTAAAAAAGACTTACATCTTCAGCCTCCTCCACAAACCCTTCCCCTAGAGGCGGTCTTTAAGGAACCCCATGCGAGTCAATTCGCAAAGTTTCTTGTAAACTCTCTCCATCTTTTATAAGGGTTATTGAGACTATTTCATAGCATTACTGTAATCTCAAACAAGCTGGGTAAAATGCCTAATTCTCTACTGGCTTGAATCCTGCGTAGTTCATTGACACCTCCACAAAGAGAGTGCCAATTTAAGAATTCTTCACTTTCCTAGAACAGTGATAGGGTTTTGCAATCACTTCTACTCTTTGCAAGAGAATAAATGAGTGAACAGTGTGGAAAGAGGAGAAAGACACTCTTAATTATTTTTTTTTTTGGCGCTGGTGAAAGAGAGAGACAGTGGACCAAAATCAAGGCTTAATTTCTCCTCTAGAAAATTGGGATAGCTATACTTGTATAATTACAATTTCCATACAATTTAGGATTTGACTCTACTCTTCTAATCCAGGATATGAACAGATCACATAAGCAGAATCACTTGTAATGATGATTTAAATGATTAAAATTTTGATTCCTTCATACAGCAGTTAAAAATATAGTTATTCCAGTCTGCCATAAAGTGACTTTCCTGTCTGTTAATCTTTTTTCAGTTCTGATAATTTATTTTTCTTCATTTAAAGTAACTGATATTTATTTGGATATATTTATAGGATCAGGCCCTCCATATGCAAGAAGTAAGTCATTCCATCTTGGAAAAGACAGTTTATGGGCTATTTCTATGATGTCTTCGTATTAGAAACTCTATCCACTAATGTGAGCAGTTGTAGTACCATTAAAGATATGACAGATTAACAGGATTGAGCTGGTCATTAACCAGGAGAAACAAATCCTGCTGTATTTTTTATTTTATATAATTTAGAGGTACAATATTTGAATTTTCTTTCATGGGGTTATGGAACAAATTAGGGAGGCACCAACTCTTACAATTTCAACTGCTGATTAGTGTGGGAGGGCAATGAGAGCTTTAGCTAAACTTTCCTTTCTAGGTCTGCTACTAGCTTTTTAAAACCAGGATAATAATAACCTCTTCAAAAGGTCTAACCATTGATTTAGCGTGTAGGCGACTCCTGCTGAGGATGCTCACATACAGGAGAGTATGTATATGCAGAGAGACAGGAATTTGTCCATACAGAGTGAACTGGTGCTTTCGTGGTTTGAAAGGATGGTGCAGAGCAGAAGTTTTACAGCTCCACGCATCCTGTGCATACACGCATTGCTTTTACATAAAGAGACAAGGATATCTTTATCTGCACAACAGATAGACAAACAAACTGACTGACTTCAAACTTGCACTTTCAGTAGGGATTTTTTTCCCCCCATCTCCGGGTACTGCTTTTCAAAACTGCCTGAGGCTACAGTACAGCACCTCAGATCCCCAAGGCCCATTGCCTGGCTCCTAATAGCCACTCTCCATCTGTGTCACATGAACAGCTGATGAGATAGCTCCAGTGTCTGTATTTTGGAGAGCATATCCACCCAGGTTAAAATGCTGGGGTTGCCAAGGAGCAGTCAGAAGCCATTAGTGTTTGTGAGAATTTGCCTTGCAGCAGTTCCTTGGCATAGTGGAAAGTGTGTGTGTGTGTGCGCGTGCGCACACGTGTCTGTGAGAGACAGAGGGGTAGGGTGGAATATATGGAGGGGAAGAGAGCAGCCAAAAGAAGTGCTTTCTAAATAACCACTATATTGCAAAAGTGAACAGTTGGTTACAGTGTTTAGAGCCTCCATAATCTCTTTGATTAGTTTACTGTGATTCGACTCTCCTTTCTCTATCGTTAACAGAAACAAAACAAAACACAAAATAAAAAAAAACAAAACAAAACAAAAAGGAAAAAGAAACGGAGCATGAGAAAGAGAGCAGCGACTTCAGGGTCTTGCTCTGGTGTTTGGGCAGATGGAAAGGAGCTGCTCTGCCTTGGGGCAGGGTGGTTGTAATGAAGTGGCCTGTCAGTCTGTAAATAGTGAGGGTCATCTCTTCCATGTGATGGAGGGTATCACATTGCAGTGAAAATGGAAATGTCAATAAAATTAATCTGCCAGCTCTTTGCTGTGGCTTTTTCTGTCTCTCTGGTCCAAAAGGGTTGGTTTTTCAGAGGAGTGGCAGTACAAAAAGGGTGATCTGGCATGAGAAGATGGAGCTGAAATGCAAGTTTTGAAGCAAATGGACTGTATGTAGCAGCAATGTATTTCGTTTAGTAACACTACAGATCTAGACGAGGCTATAGGAATTAGCTTGTGAATCTATAGCATTCCTCAGGAAGCTATGGACCGTCTAGCTCAGGCTACATTGAGCACAGAGTTTATTGTTTTAGGCTTTCTTGGACAAGGTTTTTACTTAGCATGGGATTTATGGCATTTACTGCTAATGAATGTCTATTCTTAAATTACAAAAACCACCGTCTCAGCACAATTCCCAGATGTCCTTCCAGGACCTCAGCTTCTTAAACACCAGCAGGGAGCATAAACTCTCCACTTCTCTGTTTTCCTCTTTCGTGTGGCTCCGGGCTAATGATGTGTAAGGAAAACACAGCAATCTATAAAGTCTCAGTGCTGTCCCAGTATTCTTCATTTATTTTGCATTTGATTATGCCACAAGTCGGATCTTGTTTCTTTCCTTTTTTTAAAGTTATTAGTTCAAATATTAATGTAGGAATATGGCATATATTGCTGCACTTGATTGATGCCTTCCCAAAAACAGGAAGACGTGCTCGTATGAATTTTAAGAAAGTAGGGGTCCTGCAATGCCTTGCCAGAAGAGTTTTTCAGATACATAATTTAGATGCCCTCCAGGCAGGCTTTCAAGGCATTTTTGCTGGAGGGCAAGAAAAAATAACTATGACTGTTAAAAGTAAATGATTTTTGCTAATGCACAATTAATGCCAGGAAAAAGCACAGAAGAGAAAGATGTTGATGGAAAGTTCTGATTAAGTGAGAGCTCTACCTTGATGTGCATCTTTTTTTTTAATGATAATAATCACTGATGCAGAGACGTAGAAGTTTTCATGTCATGCAAATGCTATATGCAGGGTCATGCTAGGTGTACGTGTTTGTGAGTGCGTATGTGTGTGTGTTGGGAGGTGATGGTTACAGGGAGTGGCTCATCTGACAGTGTGTTATGTGCGCTGAACGGTGACATGGTTACTGCCACCTCTGCAGAGAGCCTTGAATATATAGACTACAGAACATTTAACTTGATTACTTATACGTATATATTCAGAATGGTTGTAGGGATGCATTTACAGTAAATGGGTTTTCTTGTGGCAGGTTTTCCCACGTTGAATCCCATAATTGACAAAGAGCTATTGCACTATGTCAAGCACACAATTATAATTGAATTAATGATATATGCATGTGTGAAACACAAAATTAGTATTTGGACAGACACAGTTTTTAATTTTTACGTATTTGTATCAGTGTTCTTATATAATGTTCTTATACATGTGCCTGATATAGCAAAAAAGAACCCCAAAACAAATTGTGGTAGTGACTTGGTAATTAATGATACTTTTTGGCTTCTATATTTTGTTCATTAAACGTCTTCTCCTTCCTGTTTTTCTCTTTGTTGTAGGAGATGGTTTAGACAACAGTGTAGCCTCACCTGGTACAGGAGATGATGATGACCCAGACAAGGACAAAAAGCGTCAGAAGAAAAGAGGCATTTTCCCCAAAGTAGCAACAAATATCATGAGAGCGTGGCTTTTCCAGCATCTCACAGTAAGTGGTGCCCAAAACCAAAACAGATTTCTATTCATGTGCCTAATGAGGTTTATTAATCATTACTAGAAATCAATTGTCCCCATAATTTTTGGACCATTACTAGGGCTCAGTTTTTGTTGCCTTTTTTTTTCTTCCAGATTTTTTTTTTTCTTGGGTCTTGGAATCATGACAAATCTCAAAGATCTATATATATGTGTGTATATATACACATATACGTGCCTATAGAGAGAAAAAGAGAGAGAGTACAACGCCTCAGCATGGAACACCAGCTATATATGAAGTAACCAGTTTTGGCTTTGAACTATTCAAAATCTTCCTACAGACAACAAAAGGGGGGTTCTTGCTTTAGCACATGTAAACACATATTTATAAACACATATAAACACATATTTAGCTCTGCCCTCTGGATTGTTTATTGCTGGCCTCTGTTTACACAAACTTCATATGTACATGGTGAAGGAGGGAGCCCTGGTCTATGTTTGCTGACATACACTGTGGATGTTAGGGAGTCAAAGGAACAGCTTGCAAACTTGTCATCGTTACTTTTTTGTGAGAAATATAGGAGGCTTCCAGATTCCCTAATTTTTCAGTTGTGTAATAGAGAGAATAAGCACCTTTTTAGCTTCTCTTCAAGTCTATTGATTTTAAAAACTAGCCATATTCACATTTGGGGGACAGAGATTAAATATGTGACATACCAATGCTTTTCATGGTCTGTCTTTATCCTCTTCTTGCTATTGCTTTTACGTGTTCGTGTTCTGTTGACGTTATAGCTTCACTTAGGCATCAAAACACAGTTCCATAGAAAATCTAGTATCACTGTTTGTAGTTTATTTCATGTGGGAAATAATGGAAACTCGTAAAATTATCAATCAGTTTTCTTCTTCCTCTCACTTTACAATTGTTTCTCACTTGACAAGGCTTAAAAAGCTAACTGTAATTAACTACCTCTTCTTCTACCAAAGTTTTATAAATTTCACAGTAGCTGATGTTGGTTACTGAGTAATGATTTCAGGACCCGATCTATTTATGATAGAAACTATTGAACTGCTCTGCTAGCAGCACAGCGAAAGGGGGGAGTGACAGATTCACATTTCTAAACCATCATTTTGATGTAAGGACATTAGTAGCAAACTAAGGTGCATTGATCTGGCCTGTGGGGTCAGGATTAGCTGGAATAGCCAGTGTCTCCACTGGAGTAGTGGTTATTCCTGCCTCCCAGCTATGGCCATTTCAAAGGTCAGGTGCCCTGTACTCACTTGGCTCAGAGGAATTAGACAGAACATGAGTCTCTGGGCTGATTACTTAACCAAAGACAAAATAATGAGTCCTAAGCAAATACTGACTAATTGAAAGGGCTGTAAATCCATTACATATTGGTCAGGGATAATCAGGAGTATTTAATCACTTTTATCTATTCAGGAGCACTGAAGCTGCAACAGCAAAGCCCTGAACCTTGCCATGTGCTTATTATTCTCATCATTATCAAAATTACTTCACAGCTGTTCTTTGCTACATCACCTCAGCTGGAGATTTACTAACCTGTAAAATGTTTTTAATTTGGAAGTCGAGTGAGTGTGAGTGGAAGGTTTTTCATTTAGCTGTAGGGTATCTTTAGAGCAGTAGTACAGGCAGACAGTGAAAAGCAGGGCCACAAATAAATAATTTTGGTTTGTATAGACATCTCTGTGCTAACTCCATTTCCTCTTATGAAATTTGTGGTATCTTGTTTTCTTTTTCCCCTGCCTTTCTTTCTTATGTGCTCCTTGAAAGCATTTGACACTTGCTTATTAAACAGTCAACTGCCTCTTGCTTGTCTTGAGGAAAGTCCTCCTGGCTTTTTGAAATCCCTTTTCCTTGTTTCTGTTCTCTCTCTTGACCCTCTCCATCCTGCATGAATTAAGGAAATTTGCCACCACTGGTGAGGATGGCCTCACAGAAATCAGATTAAATGAACACGAAAAAGCCTCAAACCTTTTACCGTCCAGGCTTTAATGAGTTTGCAGGTGTTGAAAGATTTACTGTGCTGTAATTCTCAGACCTGCAAACTGATAATGGAGACCCCTGACCAGTGCAATGTAAATTCAGAAAGATTCTTGCCATAAACACATGCAGGGAAGGAAGAGAGCTCCTTTCTTTTAAAGATCTCACACTTTTTCTCAAATTAGCTTGTCCATTCAAAATGCAATGCTGGCTGAGCCACAATGGGGGAATCTGTGATGTACAATTTTATTGTTTCAAGTAAATATCTTTACAATGGTGGTCCATGATTCAATGTACATTCCTTCATTACTAGTCTAACCTTATTTCAAATTGGTTTGTTCCTCCTTTGTGCTGTATGACCTGTGCATGTATTAACAATAATCCCCTGATGTACCCTTTTTTTCTTCCTCCCTTTTTTTTTTTAAAGAAACTAATTGAATTATCTCATTATTTTAATTTGTTAAGCAAATGTATTTTACGTCTCAGGATGTGTTCTTAAAGAAGGAGCTGCTTAGGCTTTGCCCCCTGAATGGGCCATTGGTACATTTTGACATTCATGCATTCATTAAGGAGTGGAACATAAAAGAGCTCTGGATGTATTTTTTTTACAAACACCCAACCAGCATGGAGCAACTTTTCCATAAGCCACAGGGGTCTCTCTACATATGTTCTCAACTGCAAGCCATTGTCACCTATTCTGAATACCTCAAAAGGACAAATAAAATACTAAAGGCCAACTGTAGCAATTGTTAGCTGTTCGTCTCAATATGACAAAAATCATTAATCTCTGGTTTCCCTGGAAGGAGAGGCAGTGACAGGCAGTCTATCTCTTATGTCATAGATTAAACCTGAAAGTCCTTTAGACTGTCAAATTCCAAAAGAGTAACTCAGTTTTGACTAATTGTTTTTACTTATTATTTTAAATAAAATGCTATTTTTTCTTTTATTCAATTGGTTTGCAAACTCCTAAGGCAGTCAATTTTAAAAATTGAATGGCCTAAGTGGCTTTTTTGAAGAGACAGGCACTTGAACTCTGATGTGGAAAGAATGTGTCTGACAGGCTGTGTCTTTCAAAACAATTTCTAACCCCTATCACAGCTTCCATTTTGCAGTAACTTTAATTATATTTGAAACAGGATACACATGCACATTTTTATTGTTGGAAATCAAATGCAAGGAGCAAGAGCTTCTGTCATGTTCTCGTTCACTTACTGAGCTCTGTCTTACATTTGGAATTACAACAGTACCAGAAGATGAAAGATCTGAGGATGAATTGGCTGGAAATGTATATGCTATTTCTGGATAATATCCAGTGTTTAAGAAAGTAGAGGAAATCCTAGTCTGGTAGTATATGCTTTTCAATAGTACATAAAGATTACGACATCAGAAAGGTAAACCTGACATTTAAGGCTGTTTTTACTTGAGTTCAAAGGTGGTTAAAGAAAAGAAACAACAAGAAATCTGACCCAAGCCGAGAGTTTATTCAGAGCTTTGGAAGACTCCTTTTCCTCTTTGCCAAGGATTCCTTAGTACACTCAATTAGCCTCTCAGACATCTCTGCTTTCCTCCCTCAAGTGCTTCCCTATTTGCCCTGCAAAGAACACATTTGATCACAAAGTGAAAACAGGAAGTGCTCAAATGTATAGACACCTCCAGCTTACACCAGTGTTGAGATTAGGATTTCTTACCAGAAACTATACAGAGCGAGTCCCCCTCCTCCCATGCCCTTTTGAAGGACGGAGGACTTTTAAAATATATGTACATAATCAGAAGAGAGGAAAGTTATAAAGGAAGTAATTATACCATTCTATGGACTTGTACCTCTGGTAGTTCATCCATTTCTACATTTTTTCACTTTCTTTTACAGAGCTGGTTTATTCTTTGACACTTACCTGGAGTGATGCCCTTTGTTAAAATTCTATTTTGGTCGTTTCTTTTGTTACAGTCTGTAAGAAGATGTGTATCTTAACTAAAAGTACCAGATTTAACAATGGCAGCCTGCAAACTAAACCTTTTTTTATGACAATGCCAGGTTCCTAGCTGATAATGTTTCAGATGTCTCCACTGAAGTCAGTGGAGTCGAGCTGTTTTTTTTTTTCTTTTTTTGCTGCCTGAAATTTTGTTTCCTAGCATTGAACAGTGTCATTTTAGCCTGATTTCCACAGTCCTCTGGCTGAAAATCTTGCTCTTTACACAGTATATTGCAGGATAGCTTTTGGGTTCATCTGCTTCACTGTCAGGCTAGAGTAAGCTCTCCTGGAAAGTGTTAAAATGAACCAGCCGCAGCTTTTGTACTCACTTGAATTAATTTTCTTAACTTGTCATATTCAGGTGTCCAGACTGGATAATATGAATAGTCTTACTGAAACAGATTTACTTTTTTCTGTATTTATGTGGGTGTATCTGAGAATATAATGTGAATCTATCATATCTTGATGAATGGTTTATCAAACCTTTTATACAGGGCAGCTATTTTATTTATTCATTAGACTTGATTCTAGAGATGAATGTCATCAGCCAAACCCAATCTTGGAGCAAATGTTCAAAGGAGTTGAATCCATCCTACCTTCATAAATATCTCCTCCTATATTGTGATTTTAGGAATAATACCCTAAAGGAAGTTAGGAACATAGCTGGCTATTGCATTCCATACTGAACAGCTTACTTTCGTATCAAACTGTAGAAGAACAGCTTTTCTCAGAGATGTGATCTGGGAGAAGGATTCTTCACATTGCGGTTTTTGCTGTACTTTAAAAAAACAAAACCAAACCCAAAAATACAACAGACCTCTGTCCCATTAAAATGGGATGGGATACTCCATAAAAATACAGGAATGTGAAGTCATTTCGGTGAATTTTAGTGCATGTGTTGGACTGCATTGTAACATATTATACCCTCTGACGGTACAGAGAGGAGATGGACGATGTCCTCTGATTCTCCGGTAAAACCACATACATGTGTGTTCTCATGACTGCCATTACCATCTCAGTGCACCACATAGTCAGAGAGCTGGAGAAGCCTAAGTTGCAGTTTTATTCCAGGTCGGCTTTTAGGCAGGGCTGGCTGTGTGCTGAGTTTTCAGCTAGTTGCCTGCTGGTGTAGAACAGACCTCTCTGTACAAACATAACCCTGTTGGAAGCATGTCCTACAAAATAATATTTCGCACATTTTTCAGCTGGGTAAACTTTGTGAGGAAAGGTTAAATGATTTCACCCTAGTGCTAAAGAAAAATCAGTACCTGAATGTTAAACTCCAAGGACCTGTGATCCTGTGGTCCTCAAGGTGGTGGAGCTGTGCCTCTTTGTACCCCACAGTGGCTCTGGTCTCTCACCAGAAGAGCTGGTGGTGGCCGTTAGCGTTTGTTGTTACTGCTGGTGGTAGCACAGCCCTGCCTAATGTCACCAGTATCCTTCTCCTGTCCGGCCTGCCTGCACTACGGTGTCACCAGCCTGGGCAGAGGAAAACTGGAAATCTTTCTCAAAGATGGCACTTCTGATCCCAGGCTGAAAGATTTCATCCTCTGAGTGCTCCTAGTCCTCTGCCACAAAATCTGTCCTGAAGATTTAGTAAGAGACTGAACATTCACATACCTTTTAAACGCCACAATCTTAAAAGAGCTGAAATGGGGTGGGGGTGGGGCTTTGTTTGTTTTAAAAATGGAATCTGAGATTAGATCTGACATTTCTACATCCACCCCCTACAGAAGAGGGAACCCGGGGTCATGGGGTGTGTGGGCCTCAAAAGCTAGCTTTGTCTGGGAGTGGTTAATCTAATCATTGTTACACAGACATCTGTTATTTCTTCTGAAAAATTGATGCTTTTGTGACACAATGATCCATCTATTTAGTACAACAGCCTGAGTAATTAAATTAAAAAAAGAATATTTTTGCGGGAGCGTGTATTATAAAACTGCCATACCTCCTCGTACTAGCGAAAAGGCTGAGGAGAGGGAGTGGGAGATGAAGAGTGGGAGAGGGAGAGGAGTGCTTTAAGCCTCGCATTGTTTTGCTGGCTGGAGGAAAACATCTGTGAATTGTTTGAACTGAACCTTAGTAGAGACTGTCTGAATCTGTGTCATCTCTGTTTAATTTCAGGAAATGATGTCACAGCACATTAAATAACAATGCTGCATGATTTATTTTTACTTGTACATGCTGTCCTAAGCATTTTGGTTACACGGCAGTGTTTCCAATTAAGTGCAAGCTTTCAGTTTTAAAAAATATACTCAGTAATGCTTTTTTGGGGGACATGAGTATGGGGAGGCTGGGTTTTTTAGGGGGTCACCAAGGTTCAGGGCTGTCCAAGGGCTCTGGGTCCATTTGTCATGTGCTTATTTGTAGTTGGGACTGGATGTCAGCGCTCTCGTCACCCATGGCAACCTCCAGGACTGTGGGTTTGTTACAAAGACTGTCTGGGGGAGAAAAAACCCCTAAATATTCCGAACTGATCCGTCAAAAGACCTATTAGATAGTTATAGCCAGGCCTATGTACTGTAGCTTTTACCTCGATCAAACTTTCTGCACTCCCCCTTCTTCTTTAGAAGAATAGAGGACATAAGTCAATTCTGTCTGCCATCTGTCGCCTCTCTCCCTGCTCCTCAAATTAAAGAGACAGTCCAAAATTTAAATAATCGGATACAATCACAGGAAGCCCGCCTGGAAATTATTACATGTGCATTCAGTTGGGGTTTTTTTTACTTCTCTTTTTATTTGGAAGGGGGGATTTTTATTGTACTTCTTTGGAGATCAAAATATGGTGTGTTTCAGCTTCAAAAATAGCATGCTGAGAAATATTGGATTTGCAGTGTTACGGAGTTGTTATCTAATAAGATTCCAAGTTATATATAGGGTGAAATTCACACACAGACACAGACACCCCCTTCCCCCCACCACCAAAAAAGAATCTCCGAATTGTGAATCCTGCAAGGGACAAGTAAATGAATCACAACACACTTCTTCTCTGGCTCTCCCATTCCCTTCATCCCCTTTCCCTCCCTAAATCCCTGGCAGGCTGAGAGGCTGCAGCAAAATCTATGGTGCTACTAGGACAATTTAAGCTCTTGAGTCTACCTAATGGGTCCTCTTTTAGGCGTGCTATCATAGTTTTTCACGCTATCCTGTCTGATATTAGCTAGTTGTGTTTTATCTTTTTCTCTCCTTGTTTTTGTCTTTATACTACTGTGCCTGTTTTTGCCTCCTCCTCATCAACAGGCCACACAATGTGTCAGGACTGCAGTAAGGTGAATTTCATTCATGTGACAAGTCAGCTGCTGCAAAACCATCAGATAATGTGGCTGGATGTTACTTCCCAATTTAATATTTTACCTGCCATTTTCAAACAGGGAATTCCTGAGAAGAGAGAGTAATGAAAAACATGTGCATGATTTTAGCTAGGCTTGATTAAAAAGCCTCAACTGAGCAAGGTGAATATGGCCTAGCAAAAGATAGAATCAGCCACTATTTTTTTCTGGTTGTTATTGTCAGATTACAAAGCTTTGTGGAGTCAATATAGGAAGTAAGTGAAAGAAAAGAAGAGAGAATACCGAAGTCCAAATAACGAATTCCTAAAAGTAATTGAAACATGGAAGTAGTAGTGACAGGAATTCATTTATATAGAGTTGTGGCTTCGAGGCTTGCAAGGCAAAAGGTGATTTAACTAAACCATATGCAAATATAAATAGTGTTTAAACACTATAAAAACATTGCACTAACAAATATTGTGAACTGCAGCCTTTGAAAATCAAGATCACAGTCAAAAAGAAGGAAGCATTCTTTGGAGTGTCTTTAAGTTCTACTACCTAAACCTGTTGTCATCAGAAAACTCATAGTTCCTTTATCTCTCTTTAGTATGCACACATGATTATATGTAGATATAAAATACATTTTTAGGGAAAAAACAATTGCCTTTGTTTGTGCAAAGTGATACTGCCTCTCAGTTTGGCCTAAGGATATATTTAAGACCTTCCTTTCAAGATCCATGAGCTGGATAATTGGTTTCAAGGAAGTTTTTGGTAAAATTAGAGTTACACGGGAAAAAAAGTAGAGTATTTCTGCCAACAGTTCCATAACTGCAAAGCAATGGGGATGTCAATTCTTATTGTTGCCTAATGAATATAGTAGTTTATGGTAGAGAATATTACTTGTGGTGTTGTGGAGTTTGCCTTGAGTTATGATACTTAGAATACCATGCATGACGTATTTTAGATTTGATTGGCAGCAGTCATTTGTAGTATCTAAAGCAATCATTGGCATCTTTAAAGATTTATTATTGTCTTTAAGCATAGTGGCAATACAGTTTTCATGTGTTTACATTTGTTATTTTTTATTTTTAACTGCTAGCCCCAAATCTGCCAAAACCTATTTCCATTGTTTTGTCTAATACTGGATGATAGGTTGTCAACTTACTGTATGATGCCATAAAGATTTTTTTAAATCTTGGTTTTACCTTTTTATGATGGCAGTTCAAAACATGTATTTTATTTGTAGCAGTCAACTACTTATGTCCATAAAATGTTTAACATCTTATGACATACGCTTACAATCTCAGGACAATAAATCTGAGTAGCCCAGTAAATAGCAGCAAATATTATAGTGTTTGAAAAAAATCTGCATTTTTCGATTTGTTTAAAGCTGTAGAAATTTGGCTGTCATCAGGATTAAGCTCTTATTTGGTCATTTCAAAGTGGCAGCTTGATATTCTGAAGTGCGTATACTGTGGAAATACTATCTGACTAAATCACATAGCAATGGGAAAACTTCTGTTCACTTTCTTAATGTATACTGTCTATATTAAAGGAGTAGATTTTTATAAAATCATGGCCTAGTCTCAACTACTCTGAAGTTTTGTTATCTCTCAGTCCTCCTTCCATTAATTCCAGTGGAAGTCTAATCCCTTTAAAAAAGCCAAAAAAGATGTAGTGAAATCATACCAGGGACAGACAGACAAACACAATTTTACATCTTAACAAGTGTTAAATGCTACAGCCACTTTATCCACAAATTACGCTTAACAGCTCTTTCAGTGATCCATGACAAGATACTGTGCCTTAGTTTCCCTGTTTAAACAGTATGGCATAATGCTTGTGGCTGCTTTTTGGAGTACTTTTGATATTTACAGATGAAAAGCACTGCATGAGACCTACATTTTATAATTTGCATCAGCTGAATTACAGAGAATTACTCTTCTGTTGTGATTTTATCCAGCTGCTGAATGAGCACGACAGTCATGCAATACTTGTACAAATACCTGAGCTTCTGTAGACTTTGAAAGTTCAGGAAAATTTTCTCTTTATGGGGGAGTATTTAATATAAAAATAAGAGTGTTCTTGTTTGTCTACACTGAAGATGAAAGCATATGATTTCTGCAAACTACTTTAGCTCAAGTGGCTTGGGCTTGGGTTAGTTTTGTTTGTCAGGTCCTTTCCTTGCTGGCAACCTGAAGTAGTGGTTGCTGCAGGTATCATGTATCAAATATCTTTCCCAGAAAGCAGCAAGATAAAGAACCTTGGGCATCAACCACTGGTCCAGGGGCAATAGTGAGAATAAAGTGAGTGTAACAGTGTTAACAAATGCATCTTTGTGCTTCAAGAAGTCACTAGTGGATATTCCCCTCTTCAACAGTCTGGGGAGTTTCCTGATGTGAAACTGGACTTTGGCAGCTTTTCATTCAGTCCTGATCCTTCTGCTGCCTTTTTTGATTCAGCCAGGTGCTTCCCAGTTGTGCATCCCACTTATGCTTGAATGAAGAAACAGGAAGCAGGAGGATGACCTATAGTGAAGAGTAAGGGACAGAAAGGATTTGAGAAGTCCCCGATTCACACTGGGAAGGTCCCTGCCTACTGAGGAGCATAGGCAGATAGCTGTTTTGATAGTCCACAAGAGGATTATTCGGGGATAGAGAACGTGAATAGTGAGAAAGTTAGCGATATGTGTGATAAAAACAGGAATAAGGAGTGTTATGTGGTCAGAAAAGTGGTGTATGTATTTGGGGGAGTCAGCAAAGGAGTGGTGCGTAGGAATGATGGCGCATGTAAATTGCAAGGAAAATTGGTTAATTTGAGGTATCACTTCAAAATCTAAATGTTTAAAGAGTGCCTTAGTTTCAACTACAAAGAGATATTCTGATGATCTCTTTCAGATACAAAGTAGGAAATTAAATGGAAACACATGTAAAAAACAGGTTAATTGTTGTCAACAACAGAAAAAGGGAAAATAATATATTTAATCAATATTTAATTTAAATTCTCCCTTCTACCCTCCTTTGCTCTTTTGGTGGAGTAATCCAAGAGTTGTCTTACTTGGTTATGTCTGTTTTCAATTTGATTTCTACCAGTTACACATGGACACTTTACTGCACGAAGCAGCATCTCTTAGGAAAGAGAGGTGCTTCCTGAGTTGATATGGACTTCTCTGCGGATAGTGGGTTGAGCTGCAGAATTTTATGGCAATCCTAAGAAGTCCATGTTTTTCCACATAATAATATGCCCACTTATATCTCAATTTTAAATGGCCTACTTTGTATGCATGTGTTGTATGGTAGCCATGAACTGCTGAGCAAACACTTCTCAAACCAAAAAAATCCCAATATTTAGTGCATATCTAACCTAAGCATTTGCAGACAATTTACTACTATAATTAATCTTAGCTGTCCTGGCTCTTATGAACTTCTATCCCACAATGCTCTTGGATGCAAATAACTTTCAGAGAAAAGAGGCTCTTGCCACTTTCTCTTCTTTTTCTTCCCCCAAAACTGCCCATTTAGAAAGCAATAATGTTTGCAAAGGAGATTAAATCCCACTATGAACCAGTGCAAAACTATATGTGCAGCAGAAGAATAAAATGTCTACAAATGAACAAGACTCTGGTGTTTTGCCAGAATAGGTACAAATAAACATAACTGTAGAACTGTGAAACTATCAAGAGTTTAGCTCCTGGGGTCTGAATCCTGTTCAAAGCCCCAGCTGAAAAGATACAATACTCTCCAACTCAGTAGTGCTCTAACATGCTCTACTGCCTCCCAAACAAGCACTGCAGCAAACTTCTTGCTGAGACTGAAAACTCTTTCAAACAAGGCCTGGGGACTCATGAGCTTTCTACTCAGTGCCCTGTAGGCTCACTCGGTGAAAAAATATCTCGCCTAAAAGAGGCCAAATATCACACAATGGAGCTGGTGGGAAATTCAAACCGTTCTAAGCAAAGAAGTCAATAGAGCTGCTGTAGTGAAAGGTAATGTTCAGAGTGAGATCACCGTGTTATAATCTCATGCTGAACATCAGGACTGTTTTTGTTTGGTTTTTTTCTTGATGATTATGAAACTAGCCTGAGGCCAGTCTGGTGAGAGTCTGAGAAAGATACAGAAGGATGTTTGGAGAGCCTGGACTATCAGGACCCTTATTCCCAAAAAAGGGTAACAGAGGCTGAAAGCAGATGAGAGAAATGAGAGCTGTATTGTTATTTCCAGTGCTCTCTCCATCCATCTCAAAAACACAAAATCTAGCCCTAGACAGATAATGCATATACTGAAGCAGTGAATAAGCACAGGCTACAAAGAGATAAGAGGGGAAATTACTGAAGAAGAACAAAACGTCTTGCAGGAATAATGGAATTCAACAGCCAAGCCCCAGTCATTGAGACTGTAGAACAATCTGTGGAAGTGCCTTTGCTTAGCACTTTTAAAACTAGACTCCAAAAAACATTTGAAGGTATACTGCTGAGAAACATCTTGCATTCCTACTAAATACTAATACTAAAGTAGTGTTGCCTGAAGCTTTTCTCATATTTCCATGTTTTCTTATTAATGATTAAAACTGAAAAGGATCTTGAAATTAGAGCTGTTTTCAGAAGGAAACCTTCCCAAATTTAATTTCCTTCAGATTTAAATTTTTGTTGCATTCATTTTAACTTTCATAGTGACATTTAATTTATCTGTCAGTGGTAAAATTATTACAAAATTAACTCACAAATTCAAACTAGAAATTGACTTGAGACACAAATTGAAGAGTTAAGCTTAAGAAAAGTATTTAATTACTGTCCCTTCAGGCATTGGGATTGAATGCTGAAGGTCAGCCAGACTTGGACTCTGTCAAACTGGAAAAGGAAGAGAGTTTGTATTGAGTACCTTATGTTGACAACATCTCCCTGTCAGATATTCGGAGACAGAGACTGTCATGATACATACACTGCTCTCTGTTCAGAGCATGAGAAGTTTCACCAATACCTGGGTAAGGTAGAGGTCTGAAATCAACCCTTACCTAGCTTAGTGTTCCCCAATATTTCTGACATCTGCTCCAACATTTCCATGAAATATCATCACAAAACAACAGAAGTTGTTTGAGCATTCAAAATCCATGTTGATTTTCAAGGTCATCGATCCAATGCAAATTTAATGTAAAAAGAGGTTGATTATGGATTTACACAGAAGTTTGAATGCTAAATCAGATGAAAAACATGGCTTTTTCACCTGTTTTTCACTTACGGACATTTATGGCAATTTGACTTCAGGATTCAAAACGAAGCTTGGGCCCTCAGTCAGGCAGAATGACCACAAGAAAATATCGACTGAGTGCATGCTGACTCAACTGCTGAATTTCATACACAGCTTTCCTCAAAAGTATCAAGAAGAAAGAGATTGTATTTTGAATTTAAAATGAAATTTTGCTCTTGAACATTACTTTATAATAATGTAACTGTAGGGTTCCACATTTGTCTGAATGACTTCCAGATAAAATGAGCTCCAGCTCTGTTTGCATGTCAGGAAAATCAGGAAAATTTTCCTTTTTTTTTTATGGTTTTTTTTTCCCTCTCTCATTGCCAGAATTAGAAATTTAGCCTGGGATCTGAGATCCAAGTCAGATTCTTTCTGGCTCATTTATTGGCAATCACAAGGATTATATGATAACAGTAATGTTGCAATTACAACAGTAAATCTATGCAATTACAATAATAAATAGATGATGGCATGGCCAGAAAAAAAGAGTCCAGTTTTCTTGCCTATAGCTAGGCTGGCTTTATGAAGAAAAATAGCACAAACTTCTATTACGGATTGAAGTCAATGGCATTTTTTGTCAGCAGAGAATCAAATGCAATTCAAGCACACAGAGACAGTCACTTCTCAGTACACCACTGCTTCATTTGGTTAGTATTCTCCTTTTGGGTATTTTTTTTCTGTCTGGCTCAATGCAGGGCTAGTGAGTCAGGCATGTTTGGAAGGTTTTTAAAGAAGTGAAGCAACAGGACAAAGATCTTTTTTTCTCCCTCTTAATTATACTTCCCAGGAATGGGCTTATGTACCCATTTTAAAGATGTCATTGGCACAAAATGCCTCTTGCAGGATTTTTGTATGCAGTTCAAAAATTACCTGCTTGAGAAATGTGAGCAGGAGCTTTCCTTGGCTCCGTGTTGGAACTCTCCTAGCTGCAAAAGCAGTGAGGACTGACCTTTTCTCTCCAAACAAGGAGTCTTCTGGCATGGAACTTAGTTTTCCTACTGCTCTTCAGAACTCTAAATAGTGTTACTACACCCTGAATTCAGTGCATGCATCACTTTACATTACTATTGTGTATCTTAAAATAAACAACATTGCAAGCTGTTTATTTTGATGTTACTATGTATGCATTTTTTAAACAGTGGTTACTTAAACAAACGTCTCTGTTCCCACAGCACTTAAAAGCTGATGTTTGCTCATTGTGGTTTTCGGGTTTTGTCACTTTTGTTTTGATTGTTTCTGAAAATCACACTCAAGGATACAGAAGATAGGAGTAAGTTGTACTTGATCCAAACAAATGCTTCATGTCACAGCTTTTTCTTTATGCCAGTTTTTCCCATGTTCCTAGCAGAAGTAATAATTTTGGTTAAGCTCAAATGTAGATATCACCTATATTCCAGGTTGGTTCCAGCTGTCCTCAAATGTATGCCATGATTTGTTATCAGAATTTGACCCAGTGGTAGCAAAATTGTTTTAATAACATTAGTACTGTTTACTTATCATTGCTTAGCAAAACAAAAGGTGTAGGGGATTAGAATCTAGGGAATTGAGGGTTTCCACATCTCCTTTCCCTCTCTCATCAATCTTCATTCATCCACCTTAAAAAACTTCAGTGCCACGAAAACTTCTGTGGTTGGACATGCTGATATGAGGTTGATGGAAAAGACATTATAAAAGACATCAAGCTTTCTGAGCCACATTGCCATAGCTTTGTGTCCCTCTACCTACCCAGGGAACTCACAGGACACTTGCTGGTCTATTGCAGTTCTGCTAGAGGGCTATGTGATCTATACTGTAGCAATGAGCTTTTGTTGATGTCTCTGCTTCTTGCTATGCCACATACACTGTTAACAGATCTTGGTGTATTTGGCTAAATCTCAGTAAAAGGTTAAGAAAAAAACTTGTTTCTTCCTCCACTCATTCTCCACCTTTATAAAAGGTGTCTGTGGTACTTGATAATTGTGATAGTTCTTCTGTAGATGCTCTGTTCCACTTTGCCAATTTTTCCTATGTCTTCTTCAATTAGTCCTTTTTGCTGGGAAAGAAAAATAGTCATCTAGGCCTGTGTCTTAAGGGGCTAAGAAGTCAGCATGAATATAGCACCATTCCTCTGCATGAATAATAATGACATATATTCCATAATAAGAAACACTGAGGATAGTGTAGCAAGGCCACCATCATGTATTTCTTAGCAGGGGCAACAGTCGTAGGTTGAGATCTGTGTGTTGTTAAAAACGGGTTGTCATCTTACCACCTTCTGCTCTCATTTTTGGGTGAGAGTGCCTGGGCAGTCACGAAAGAGCTGAGGTGATTCCAGTGAGGAAACGGTTTAACAAGAGTGCTCCCACAAACCTGGGAGCCAACACTGAACAGTGTTAGGTACTGAACTGATCCCAGCCTTGAGATCAGAACAGCAGAAGAGTTTGGTTTCCTCATGCTTGGACATAGCTGAAAACTGAGCCCAAATTATTCATTTGCAGAGCTTGTAAAGGTTGGCTGTCTTTTTGCAACAGAAAGTAATCTCTTCACTCAACTGCTAATTACCCCATGATTTTAATCAAGTAACATTCTTAGATGAGGAAAATTATTGTTTGAGAAAAATGGTGATTGCAGTTCTTTTGCAACTTGTGCTGACTCTAAACCAGTTTGTCCTCCTCAATTATGGTCTTCAAAGATAAACAGGTGAAGGGAGTGTTACCGTCTTTGACACAAATACAACATATTTCAGTGCTTTGTTGAACAAGTTGAGTGTTTTTTGAGAAAGAAATAAAAAGTTGCTTGTATTTTTTAATGTAGTTAAGATTTTTTTTTTTTTTATTTATTGCTCAGCACATATGTATTTTCACCATTGTGTATATGGTCATTTGCCTCTAGACTTCGATACAGTGGATAACCCTTGCTCTCTCAGTAGGACTATGTGCCAATTAAGGATGAGAGGAGCATTAGATAGACAAGTGGCCAACAGTAGAGCAGTCCAACAGCAGTTGGACTGTGTCATTCTAACTACTGAGGGAGGACAGTATAATATACCAGTGTTTCTCAACCTTCTTCTTCACTCCTAACATTTTTATTTAATTTATGGAGCTATTAAGTTGTTTGCTTGAGTTTTTTTTTCCACCTGCTGATAATTTTTCTCCTAATCAACCCGACCACCAATTTTCTGGGTCTTACTCTTCTGCTTCACCCATTGAGATATGGATTAAATCTGCTTAAATGCTAATCTATACATTTAAAATAGTTTTGCATGCTTTTTTCAGTGTAAATACTATGCCAACAGTCTAATTTGTGACTGAGATTACTAAAATCATTTACATTTGTAGGTGAACATTCCACCTCTTCTATCTGAGAGACAGAAGATGGCAGAATGATTAGCATTTTTTAAATGCTGTTAACAGAAATGAAAACCACTTAGCAGCAGCAGCAAAGTTTTATGAGAAGGAGCAGGTTACATTAAATATTTTAAAGGTATTTTAACAAGTGTTTTTGTCTTGGTTTTCACTAAATAAAATCTGTTTTATTGGCCAGACCAATGGCCTACTGAGCCAGATAAGGGTCAGCATTGGGTGGTGGCGGGGCCAAGAAATTATGCAAGTATAGGAAGATCCCAGAAATCCCAGTATGTCCTCCAGGCTTCTGGTGGGCAGAAATTTAAAGACTTTCAGAGCTGGAAGTTTATATCCAGAATTGTAATGCTTAAGAGCCATTGATGCATCTACATTTTCTTTTTGGGCCTGCTATGGACTAAGCCATATATTCATAGCTACAGTTGGAACAGTTTAATTTTGGATTATTTGTATCATTGGGGACATTTGTTAGAGTATTTTCTGGTATGAAATGGGACACTTGAATAATCTTCACATATCTTAGTGTGTGGACCTAAATTTCTAAACTGTATTAAAAAAAAAAAAAAGGAAAAAAAGAAAAAAAAAAGGAGAACAAGGATATCAATTTACACTTGGTTTTAAATTAAGCCTTCTTTCTTTCATGTAGCAACAGGAAAAATTTAGCAGCCCTGTAGTTTTCTTAGAAATTTTCTTGAAGTGTTGGGAAAATCTTTTCTTCTTCATTTGGAGGGAACCCTGATTATACCTTTAACACAATTCCAGATCTTTTCAGTAGCCTGTTCTCCATTGCTCTGATGCCGTTCTTCACATGATTGGTTCTGGCAAAATAAAACACTGATCAGCTCATATATTTGGTAGAGTGCTTTTAAATAAATATCCCCACTGTGTC
Source organism: Cephalopterus ornatus (assembly GCA_013396775.1). Taxonomy (NCBI): domain Eukaryota; kingdom Metazoa; phylum Chordata; class Aves; order Passeriformes; family Cotingidae; genus Cephalopterus; species Cephalopterus ornatus. The sequence continues at coordinate 103,457 of VZRE01005401.1, read as the reverse complement.
CTGGTTGAAAGCAGTCACACAGTTTTGACATAACCTAGTCATGTGCAAAGCTAAACCTTCAGTATCTAGCTCTTTCAGACATTTCCCCCCCCCCTTTTTTCCCCTCCCCACTTCTTCACACGGCCCCTTCAGAGCTGCTGGAGGGCGTTGTTGAGAAGTTGCTACCGTTGATACAGTTGCTATTAATCACAGTCTGCCATGTTGTGACGCAGGTTCTAATAACATCCCATTGAGCTGCCGTTGTATGCTGGAGGCTTACCAACAGCACTAGGCCTTTGATATTCATCTCACACCAGGATAAAGAAAATGTAGAGTTAAAAAAAAAACAACAAAAACCACAACTGCAAATAGTCAAAGAACAAAAAAGGAGGAAAACATAGCAAAATCAAAAACAGACACGCTTTCTGTGTGCTGCTTCGTTTACCATGGGAGCAGCAAAGCTATAAATCTCTGCTGTGTTGTTTGAAAATTGTACATGAGGCTGCTAAATTTATCATTCATTCTTTGTTGTTTCTGGGTAGTAGCTGCCTGACTTGGCTGACTTTGGTTTCTGTCCCCTCCACAGTAACAATTTTTGTTGTCATCGTTGTTTCAATACATTACACACGCAAATCAAAATTTTACCGGATCAAAGAATATTGGAGGATTTAGTAAAGTGCTCATAAAGGGGAGGAGGAACAAATTTGCTGCATGTTACACATCATGCTTCCTTAGCAACTGACTCCCTCACATTCATAATTACAGGAACATAATTTTTAAAAAGCAGCATGGGCGGGGGGAGGGAGAGGGAACACTTCCTTTGGTTAAAGACATTCACAATTTTTAAAAAATGTGAGTCTTTGAAAATTAGAAAAAAAGTTCACCCATATGCTCTGTAAAGATTAAACCTGGAGCCTGATAGAACTGCACAATCATCTTCTTTTGTTAGTACTTCTTGTCCATGTTGAACTGGAAAGGAAAAAAGGTGGAAAGCAAGCCTGCTACAGATGTGACTAGCTATGAATATTCATGAATGCCATTGCTCCTCCTTTTCTACTGGCATCCAAGCCATTCTGCTCTCCCTCTCCCTCTTCTTTTTTCCTCTTCTCCTTTCCATTCCCTTTCCTTCCTCAAGACTGAACAAGACTGCAGTTTTATTTTGGTAACAGCTTGGTACGATACAGTTATCAGTGGTCTCTGAAGCCTTTTATTTCCATTAAATAAAAAAAAAAAAACAACAAAGGAAAAAAGAAAAAAATTTGTAATTATCCACAGTTTTATGAATCCACCTCCCCTTAATGTTCATTATTTAAACCAGCAGCAATTACAAGTTCAAAGGGGTTTAGAGGGCCAGCAACCCGCATAATCACTGCCAAATTAAGCGGGACTCATTCGTCACAGAAGAGTACACTCTGAGCAGTGAATCATGCATGCAGTGACAGGCACTGATTTACATAAAGACGAAATCTGTGCCCTCTAGGGCTGAGTGTTACTTTATCTCAGTGGCCCTGTGATATATGCATATTCTTTTGGTGTTAGGAAGGTTCAGAGACTAATGCTGTCTAATACACGATATTTTATTCTCACTAGCTTCACTACTACTGCCACTAATTCATGTATATGTGTATTTAGTTAACAATAATCAAAACTTCAAGGCTCTTGAGTTTTTAAAAGCAAAGTTTTGGCCAGAAACCCCTTTTCTAAGCTGTTATGGTACTTCTGAATCGCTTCAATTCTTTTTTTTTTTCCATAACAAATTTGCACACTAAGCACTCCTTCTTGAAAAACATTACTTTTATTCTCCACCACCCCTACTCCCTCCCCCCCAACAATGATTCAATGTAATGTTTTCTGAGACATTGTAACTATTTGTACAGTATCAGAGGCTGAGACTGGATGTATTACTTTATCCGTAGTTTATACCTACTTCATACACACATACTTTTCATGTAGTTTGCTGACTATCCCAAGGTATTTTAGGTCAGTGTGGTTCCTTCCAACAGAAACATGCTGTAGGGTCTAGAAAAACGATGTCCGTCATGCCCATCTATACACCTGACAATGGAAGAGGAATCTTTTCTGTTTGTTAGGAAGCTACCCTGCCTCTGATACTGAACTGTTTAAACATGCTTTTATATTCTGCTTGAAGACCAAGTTCTACTTAGTTCATTTACCTACATCCCCCGAAGGGGGTTGCTGTGGTTACTCACATAGGCAAGGTGAATAGGTCTTGACCCTTCAGGTACCAAATTAATTAGTGCAGGGAGTAGCTATAGTCTGATACTATAGTTAAACCAAAAAAATTTTGTGTAATCATTACTCCCCTTTAGCTATGTTAGCTGCAACTCTTTCCTCCACCATAACGGGACTGTCATGAACAGTATGTGCAGTAGTTTCAAAATGATACTTAAGTTTCCTCATCTAAGGGTAGCTCCTCAAAGTTTATATAGTGACGCACTAACTGCAATTTGTGAGTGGTCTCCTTAACATATAAAGGCACTTTACCTAAAGGACTTTGTTTCTCAGCTGTCACTAAGACACAGCAGAGTGACCCCAAAACATCTGTTTATGGTGCCTTGACACAGATGCTGTTTCTGCACCAGCCCTGGTGTAGGTAGGAGGTAGTTGGTGATGTCAGAAAGCAACAGCAGTCTGATCAGACCTTTTTTTTCTTTGATGTTCTACTGTGCTGTAGATCTAGCTGGCTCTCCTTCAGTTGAGTAAGTCTGTCTGGTTTTGGTCCTGTTAGGCCATTTTGGTGGCGAAGAAGAGCAGCAGTGCTGTATATGTAACTAGCTCTTTCAGACATTTGCACAATGCACAAGCTCATTTTTTGCACAATGTCACTTGCACATGAAAGAGATCCATATTGCATGTACAAACCAAAGAGAAAAATGCCTTTTGATTATGTCATTGCCCTGCCTGTGCAAATCACTGGGTCCATCTACGATGTCCACCACAGTATGTCCTCTGATAGAGGCTGTTGATAAAGAATTTGAATCATTTAGGTAAACTTAAGACAAAGCCTAATCACAGAATATTTTTAGTGGGATTGGCTACTCTATGCTCAGTGAAGACATTGAAGTTATTATGGGTATAATTTAGGTACCACTTCTAGGTAGTAGTGCACATTACTAGAAAAAAACTTTATATCTGGTAAATAAAAATTGTACCCTGACTCTGATATGGATGTAATTTACACCACTGTGAAATCAGATTAAATGGAAAGTTAGTGAAAGGGGGATTATAACATGGACTAAGAGACTTTTATGATAGTCTGTAAATGCAAGTAAATCAAAGTTTTTATGTGATGACAGCAGAATTGTGTGAATGGACTAGTTAGGTTTGTTCTATTACGTATGATGGGAGTTCTTGAGTCACTGAAGTGTATACTAAGATTAATGTTTGCAATAATATGTAGCAAATAACTAATTTCTACCATTTAAATGTTGGAAAATTCTTTAATGTTACATTACATTTTCAAAGAACATAGAAAGTATTGTATTTATCAATGATGCAGAGATGTAATAATGAAAACCTGATTTCTAGGTTGTACCCTTTTTTGCTTTATTGAATCAGGAGACTTTAATATGAAGAACTTGGCCTATAGGAGTGTCTTTCTTTCAATATTTCTGTCTTGCATGTGCTGATTTAAATTTCCATGTGTTTATTGTGGTCTTTTACAGAAAAGTGAATTGTTGAAATGTTTTAAATTATGTGCCCACGAAAGAGTTGTCAGAAAGCAGTTACAAAGCCTTGGCCCACCTAATTTCTTACTTTGAGCTCACTTATCTTCATCAGCAGTTTAAGTTAAGATGTTAAGATGTCAGATTTTGTTGACCTGGCTTTTAAGAACTGCTGCAACAGGATTCATCATTTGTCAAAGAGCCAAAGCTTTTTGTGCTTCCTTTAAAGAGCAAGAGAGTAAAGTAAGCTTTGTTTTGTCTGGATTATAGCACATTGGCATGCCTGGATTAGAGACACTGGAGCTGCCTCATCCACATCCATCTCATTTTAAACCTAAAAGATTAACTTTTGCAACTGGTGTAGTTTAGGAATTATAAGGTAGTGGAATTGCAGGATGTTGGGTCTGAAGGCTGTTTTCGGCAGTGGTCAATGCTCCTGGGACTGAGGGTAGCAAGAACAATGAAAAGAAAGTGGCATTTTGATTTGAGATCTATTTCGTATAAGTGTTCTGTGTAACTATACCCACAAGCATGTATCAGTGTCACCTCAAACCCAGAAATATGCGCTTCATAGCAGTCTCAGGGAGGTGTGGTGACCTTTCTAAGTTTTTGTGTTTGTTTTTTTTTTTAAACTTGGGCATCTGTACTTTCAACTCTACTAACAGCTGCAGTGTGATGTGGCTGATATGATGAGTATATTCAAATACCTAATATGGCAAACATCTTGTTTTCTTCCACTGTTGATCTCATGCATCAACTTTCAGATTTAATTTATTTTGTTTTCTCTGGTTTAACTGTGGATATAGCCTGTAGGGAAAAGATTGGAGGATATAGTTGCTTTAATGATCGAGTTCTCTTTCTCCTTGGTCCAACCTGTATGAAGTCTTGATGCACTGTAGAACTGAAGTACCCATCAGTGTTCCTTTTATTGGACATGCTTCATATATTTTGGTGAAATTATATGCATCCACATAGGTTGTTAGGAAAAACTTACCATGACACTGATGTGCAGTGAGGGAGAGTTAATCATGTAGGTGCCCCTAGACTACATCAATGAGCAGAGCAAACTGTAGTGGTCACATGAATCTGTCTTGAATAAAAATTAAAAACAGGTTTTCAGCCAATAGCCTAAGGTAAAATCCTAGTGTTAATAAATATGTGCAGATAAATGAGATATTTTTCTGTCTTTATCATTTATGAATCTTGGTACTGTAAATAAAGGGACAGACATCTAAGAAAGATTAAAAATTAAGTTGGCATATGTTTTACCAGACCTGATAAACACACGTTTCATTTATCAATATGGAAGTATCTCATGCAGTCCAGAAGCATTCCAAGAGGGGACTCACCCTCTTTCTGTCCAAAGGAATGGGGCTTTTTTCACCTCCCCTACACTGCTACCACCTGGTGTTGCATTAGCTAAAGGCTTTTCCTCTCCCTGCAAACTTGAGTTCTGCTGTTGAGCAGCCCTTTCCAGTGCCACCTCCCAGTCCAGCAAAGCATCCATGTTCTCTGCCCCTGTGCACCGGGCACAGGAAGATGAGGGGGGCAAGTCTTCAGTTGGTGAAAATGACATATCTTCATTGAATTCCGTCTTTTGCCAGTATGTGCTTACCAAGTATTTATGGCATCCCTAATGAGTAGACTTAAGACCACTGACTTTTTATGGTTAGGTCTAGGCCCCTGTTTCTGCTTAGATATTAATGACCTTTTCTGAATGCCACAAAAGGCACCTTTAAAATGTCGATTTCCATCATTACCGAATTTAGCTCTGAAGGAATCGGTGCCTGCAGTGTCTATATAGCAATACTGTTTTCCTTAGTCTCTATGTGTATATTCTCAGATGCCCCCACAAAATTGTTTGATGCACCTTTAGAATCTGTTACAAACTCAACCTCAAAAGGAAGTGGGTTGGAACAATGGAATGGTCACTGTGTGGTGAACAAATAACACGAAGATTAGTAAAGACCCCTAAATTGGGCATGCACACATCAGGCTATATCCAGAGAACGTATATGCTCCATTGATTTCTAGATGAACTTCTTCAGAGTCTGTTATCAGCCAATAGATTTACAGAAGCTCTGAGAATCCTCCAGTTTATGCTGTTTAGCTTGAGACTGTTGTAACACCCGACAAGTTCCTGGAATCAAGAAATGAAAAAAGTCACCTTGTCTTCACCATGCTTATGGACTGAGAATAATTTTTTTGAGCCAATTTTTCTGAAATGGAAATCCTTTGATTTCCTCTGACACTTATTGATGCTTAGGTGACATCTCCAGAAACCAACCATGCAGAACAATTCAGGGCTTTTTTTTTTTTTTTTGGGGCTTATAGCCAACATCCAGAAATCAAGCTTTAAAAAACTAATAATCCATGTAATCTAAAAGAAGAGAGAGCATAATACCTTTCCAGATGTTAATTCTTATCATGTTATTTTGCAGTTTTTCATCTTAATTACCCAAACCTTCAGGGTTTGTTTAGTTTTGGTGGGTTTTTTTTGTTTGTTTTTTGGTTTGATTTGGGTTTTTTTACAGTGTCTGTAACGTCTGTACCAAATAAATTAAAGTAGTTTTTACAAGTTTCCAGAAAATGGCAAACTTTTTCTTTTAACACTTGGAAACTTCAAGAAATATTTAAACTTACTTTTGACAGTGTGTTAGCATGAGTGAAAATCTTTATCTAGAGATCCCACCTAGCTTTCTGAAGCACTTAAAATATTACCAGAAAATTTGTTTCTGTGGCTTATTATAGAAATAAGTAGATATGTGAATAAACTTTCTGGTGGAAAGGAATGCTACACAAAAAAGTTTAAAGATGATAAATAATTTTTCTCTTGCTTTTGGTTGTGTTTCTAAAAACAAAGTTCAATATTAATATGCCAAGGCCAGTGAGCATTCCTATATTTAAGAATGCCTTTCTATGCTGTTTATTGATGGTAGCCCATCTAGACTTTTAACTGTTGAATGAATATCAGAGAGAGGAGGTCCAGCAAGAGTATGACTTCTCTGTTATAGATGACTTAATACCATTTGGTCTTCCAGTCTCCTGACCTTTCTTCCATTTGCAAACATCATTTCTGCTACTGTACTTCAGCTAGGTTAGTGTCCTATTCATAAATGCCATGGCCTGTATTGGAGTCATGACCCATGTTTAGGCACCACTGTCCTATATCATTGTCCTTGACCAGCTTGGAATATGAATTCAGATTTATTTGCTCTGTGAAAGTTTAGAGTAGAGAAGCCTCCCCTTTGTTTACCCATGTTGTACAAAACATAATTTCCATGCAGATAGAAATAAAATTTACAATAAAATAATTAAAGAAATAGATTTTTTTAAAATGTTGAGGTTATTGTTCCTTTTTAGTGTTCTTTCTATAGATTATTCTGAAACTAATTCTCATCTGTACAAATGATAATTCAATGTATTTGTCTATGTATGTAGCTTAAATGACTGCTGTTAACCCTATACTACTAGGAGTATGTCCATGTGTAATGTTACAGAAGCTATATATCTGATAAATCCAAGTCTCTAAATACAGTGTATTGATAACAGATGTTAGCAGTTTGCCTCTGCATCTTGCTTAAATTATGTGAAGAAAAAAATGTTACGTCATAAAATCATTAATGTTCATTGTGTAATGAGAGGTACTTCAAGGCTGAGGTCTCCAGGCTAAGGATATGACCAGGTGGGACTGATCCAAGATCTTCAGAGACAATGTAATGTAAGGTGTTGCCACACTCATTAAACATTTGGGATACATATCAAAGAACCCAGCTGCTCAATCAACATAACAGCATTTTATATGCATCATTGGTTGAGGAGTTTTCCTATACCGAAACATTAAATTTCTTTTTTTAGCCTACGTCAGAAGACAACAAACCAAGGTATCTGTGCAGCTATTACAATGCTGTAAATCAAAAGGACTAAGGTTAGTGTCTGAGCTGCAGGGGAAAAAAACCAAGAACAGCAGGGTAGCACTTACATTGAATAGTGTTGTCAGATTATTTGCTTTCACCAGAACTGCTTTGGTCACATTCTTCAGAACAGTTTAAAAGTTGTTTAGCCCTTCTGGAGTTTTTACTCACTTCCTAATTTGAATGAGCAAAGTCAGACCTATGGAAACTATGTATGCAATTGGCAGGGATTTCAGAATTGGTGTGTCCACTGATTCACAGACTGGGCTTGACCGATAGGTAGGTAGATAGATAAATACATACATACATACATACATGCATACATACATAGGCACACACATGTAATTCATTAAGGGAAACAGGGAGTTTTCTAATATGACCATTCATGTGTGCCTCATACAAACAAAATATGGTGGTCTTTTACATGATTTATGTACTTAGGACTTGATTCAAGTCTCAAAAAAAGCTAATGGACAGTTAACTTTGAGAAGTAAAGCCAACAAAGATAATCACAAGCTTTCAGTATGGAGAGGGTAGGCTTAGATTTTAGCAAGTTTTTTTGGTTTAACAGATAAATATTTTAATTAAATTGCCCTTGAAGATGTCAGAGATACCTAAAGACTGACATCTCTCTGCTTAAACACCAACAGAGTCATTCAAAGGAAAGAGGGAACCAAGCCTTTCCACAGGGTCTAGCATCAAACCTCTCTTGCAAGTCCCTCAACTGAAATGTTCTTCAGTGCATTCAGCTGAGACAAACAGCAAATATGTCAGCAGGATTGTGGGTAGGGTATGCAAGGCAAACATTTGTGCACAGTGCCCAGGATTTTAAAGAGTTCAGTGAAAGTGGTGAACACTTTTGAAAAGTCATCCATTGACATTTTGGTTGGTTCTAAATCTGACCATGAGAGTAGATTTGAAATTATTTTCACATAGGTCACTCAGTGCAATCACTGAGTGATACATTTACTGATTTGATTCAAATTCAAGTCAGTGTCAGAGCAGAAATCCAAGAAGATAAAGACGTGCACATGTGATACAGCATGGCTTTGGAAGTCTTTTGACAAATTTATAAAATGTCCCCATCTTCAAATACTTCCACGGGAAGTGGATGGGGCAGCTCTTTTTAATGAATGTCTGGATCAGCACTATATCAACATGTAGTATGTTAGATTCCTACAAAGGCTATTTTTATTATATATATATTTAACAGACAGACTTCTATTTTGAGAGGAGGACTTTTTTGGTGAGAAATAAAGATAGACGTTCTTCTGGACAAAGGAAGGGATGGAAAGCTGTTGAGTGATCAGTGTGATAGGTATTAGAGATGTAAGGCTTGAGATAGGAATTATTTAGGTTACTTGTCTTCAAAAGTCATCAAAAAAGATAACAAATATCAAGTAAAATATTTATACCTCAGTGGCATACCACATGCAGTGGCGAGATAGCTCAGCTGGGGTTTTTTTACTGTTTTTGTTAGGCCAGCAGATATTTCAGACAATGGGTCCCTGAAGGCAGTGGCCAAAATTAAGGAACTACTACGACTGAGTATTTAGGAAGCTTGGGCTATGACAGCAATATGAAGTTTAAAATGCAATCTTTTGTGACAGAAGTGTTGCAAGTGGGGTTCTCTGAGATCACGGAGAAACAACAGCAAAGTTCCGTCATTAACGAGCTATATTACTTTTGTATATTCAAAAACTAAATACAACTTCAGATTTGCCTGATGTAGTGTTATGGCCTCATATACAGACAATAGCTAGGCTCAAAGGACACTTCGTAGGTTGCTAAGTGAAGGACTTTGAAGTTAGAGAATGCCAGATACTTTCTTCATTCTCAGTTCCACTCTCTATGTATCGCCTTTGTGCTGAATGAAGCCTGTATCCTTTCACTGAAAGGAGAGAAAATCATATGTATTCATACCATTAAAGACTGCATCATGTTATGTATATACAATGGGTATTGTCCTGGGGAAAAGAAATGGCATTTCCTCAGTCCAGTGATGCGGTTGCTGCTGGGTTTTAGGTCTACCACAAAAAACCCCCAAAAGATAAAAAAAAACAAACAAAAAACACATTAAAAAAGAAAACAATGAAATTTTAAATCTTGTTAGCTTCCCTAACTGCAGAAACCATCAGCATGTGCTCTTATAGTAGAGCACTCACCACTCAAATGCAGATACTTCTGTGATGATACCTCCCACTTTCTTAACAAAGCGGAAAAACTACAAAACAGCACAGAAAGTAGGGGTAAAGACAACAACATCTTGCTAAAGTTGAAGGAGGAAACTTAGATAGGCAGTGGGAACTTGGTGCGGAACTATGTGGGAACTATGGCTAACGTTTGTACTTTATGATGTTCTAAGTGTTTTGCAGACTTTACATAGTGAATTGTTGTAATTGTAATAGAATTTTGGCCCTTAACAACTGTTTGATCTGATAAAAATGGGAAGATTATTTTTTAAATTTTGTTTGAAAAAAGAAATTGCAAAATGTCCCACCTGATTTCCTTAAGGCTCAATCCCCATGTCTTTCAATAAATCCATAAGATGTCAGAGTGCCTACTAACTAAGAAAATCATATCACATATTATTCTTCAGTTTCTGTCTTCACACAGATGTGTGCAGCACTAAGTGTAATGATGAATCTTTTTTGGAACCCTTGAATTACAATGGTTAAGAATAGTGAATGATTGAAGATGGATTCAGGTGCCTGATTTTAGACAATATTGAGAGGAAATGTCATGCTGACTTTCCACTAGCACATGAAACCAGAGAAAAATATTAATTTTTTTCCAGGCTGGCAAGTCATTAATTGAGGAAAATAACAATAACCTACATTTACTCTTCCCTTTCTCATTCTCCTTCTTCCCCCAAAATAGACAGTTGTTCTTATTTCCTCTCTCTTCTGTTTGTTTTGTGGGTCTCAGAACTATCCGTCCAGCAGCTGTTGGAGCCTCAGGTGGAACTTTTTTATTCACCAGCATTTCTCTAGATTCTTTTGTGGCAAATTAATTTTTCTCTTACATTTCCTTCCATCAAAATGTTGTCTATATCTTCAAAAAGATTCACTTCACAAAAGAATCAGTAACTTCAGAATTACTAAATTCCCTCCTACTACTTTCACCCAGTCAATGAGAATCCTGGCAGCATATCAGTTTTTTAGTATAAACAAATGTAAATGAGATAAGATTTTGGGTATTATTCACCAACAGTGTTGTGTAAACCAAGTGACCGATGGAAACAAATCACATGATGAGACCATATAGGAATTGTGTATTGATGTATCAGGATAAGAAGTCAATAGAAAGTCTCATCAGACTGTCAGTATAGAGATAGGCTGACTACATAGCCTTCTTTTCCACAACCATCTGCAAATTCACAGGCTCCATTAACTTACAAGGGTAGATTATCCAAACAGGTGCATTGCACTGTCAAGAAAGAAATACTCTGAGCAGAAACTGAAAAATACTGTGGGCAGTCCATGTGAACTCCTGTATCGCCAGCCTCTAGATGTAACAGAAATACCACATTAAGTCATGCTTGTACATGCTGGTCAGTTGAGGCAAAATGTGTGCAGAACAAGCTTACTCATTATTATGAAAGCCAGAAATTCTGAAATTAACTGCAAGTATTATTAACTGTATAAAAACTGTTAGAACAACAGGCAAAAGTCATTTAAACAACTCAATTAGATCAAAAAAGGGCTTTAATATTAACAAAGATCACACCTTCCAAACTTCCCTGCGAAGCCATAGTTTGGAAATAGCTGGGAAAGCTGAAGATAGTACCTGTATAGAAAAGTACCTCATATGAATAAATAAAACACTAAGGTAAATGTATGTTATGATTTTTATATTTTCTATAGTTGTTGTTATATTTGTCTGTTTACATCTCAGTGTATGAAAGTAGCTCTTTCTGCTGCCTTTGTTTTTTACACAGCAAATTTAAATGTAGAAAAGCCTGCCTACAGTTGTATATCAGAATCCACAGCACTTGTAGAGAGTCCCATTGAAATCCAAATATGGATGTGGGAGATTAAGTTGAAATCTGTTGGAGGGGGAGCAATATGACTTCATTGCCCTCTATTGCCATTCTTTTTTTTTTGGCTGCCTTGCAGTGAATAATCAGCTGAACTTGGATGGCAGAGAGAGGTTGCTACATAGGCTGCTGAGATCTGCAGCTAGTAGACCTGCCAAGTCTTAAACAGTGAGAAGGAGACATTTGTCTGACTTCTTTCACACTGTCCCATGTATTTTCAGAAAACAAGTCATGCACTTGCAGCTTTTCTTTTGGGCCCCACAATTTCTGTTCTGCTTTATGATCCTTTATGCCAGACAGACCTATAGACAGTCAGCTGTAGTGTGGGCCACAGGAAATCATGGAGTGGGAAAGAAACTGCTGCACGGGGCTGCTCTTTAGAAGTGTAAATCCAACAGTGGAAAGGGCCCTGAACAGAGACGTATCTGGAACATGAACTCACTGCCATTATGTGAGAGGATATGTGCCTCCCACACAACTCTTCCCCTTTTTCTTGTTCTGCAGTGACCTGACATGCAGGGTCACATGCACTGAGGCCTTGGAAAGTTGAAAGGTCTACAAACCCACTATATAGATGGGAAGAATATGCTTCTTATATAAATATTAAGACAACAGGTATAGGATTAATTCCTGTGCATGCAAACAGCACTAAACCTGACCTCAAGAGTAAATAGACTGCAGACAACCTTCTGCAGCAAGAAGCATGTCCTGAGAGTTGGCATTGAGACCATTAAATTTGCCTGTAATCAGAGTAATAGTCTCTTTTGCCATGGTCTAGAGGGGAAATAGTCTTCCAAGGTTAGGTTTCTGGAAGCTCTCATGGATGCTGCTATCCATCACTATCCTCTGTCATCTCCTCAGCACATGCCATAAGCAGTGGACATAGCAGTAAAAATAGTAGAAATAAATTATCAAGCAGCTGGTATAGTCATCTCATTTTTTCTGAATCTGTCTTTATGTCCTTCACTCATGTCCTCTTTTGTGGTGTCCAATGAGTCTTCTAAACGAATGCTAGCAAGGACAAAATGCATACCTGTGAAAAGTTACCCTTAATGGTATAGCTGTGCAAAAAAACCTGGAAATTATTTGGTACCTACCCAACATCAAATATTAGAAAGAGCTGTGAAGAGGAATACTATGAATGGTTTTTTGCTGGTGTGGGATACTAAGTCTAGTCAATAGAGACCCTTTACTGAGCTTTCCACACCTTCCTCTGTGTTGGAGACAACATGGCAAGGGCCCAGTCTCTCACATGAAAGCATGAAAGATGGTGAAAATACCACATTACCTAACATATTTTGAGCTGTTTTTCCTGGATTACATTTTGAGCTGTGTTTCCCGTACACACTGGAGAAAGTATAATAAGGGACATGAAGATGATTAAGGGGCTGGGCTCAGCAGGAAAGCTGAGAGAGCTGGGACTGTTTAGCTTAGAGAAGAAAAAGTTTAGGGGGATCTCACCAATATATATGAATACTGAAGGGAGGGTGCACAAAGGGAAAGAGCTAGGCTCTTCTCAGTGGTGTGCAGGGGCAATGGGCACAAATAGAAACACAGGAAGTGCCATCTTAAGATCAGGAAACACTTTGTGAGGGTAACTGAGAACTGAGACAGGTTGCTCAGGCAGGCTGTGGAGTCTCCATCCTTGAGGGTATTCAGAAGTCGTCTGGGCCTGGTTCTGGGCAATCAGTTCTAGGTGACCCTGACTGAGCAGAGAGGATGGGCCAGATAAGCTCCACACATCCTTTCCAAATTCAATCATTCTGTGATTCTGTAAATAGTAATACTTTTTTTGTGTCTTAATTTCATTTGTTATTTTCTCATTCATTATGTTTTACTTTGGGGGAAAGTTGGTGTTTGAATTTTGTTGGTTTTGTTTTGTTTTGTTTTTTAAACTATGTGCCAAAAGTAATGAATTTCATTTCAGAAAGGGAATCCCATAGCTCTTTTTAGAGGACACCTAACTGCTGCATGTTCTGTAGGCTTAGAAGACATCAGCAGTTTCTTCAGGAAGGTGCATTGCCTCTCTTTATTGTTATATATTGCTTTCAAGAGACGAAGGGAAGGTTTGCCTCCCATCACAGGCAACGTGAACTAAGCTGTAAATGCAAAAGTAAATATCATTTGGACTCACTTGTCAACAATAGGCCAGGTATTCTGGGCATTCCAGTGAAAGAAGAGATATTGGGAAAAAATGGAAATTTGGGCTAGCAGTAACCCCAAAATCTTGGCAGTTGGTGGCAGTTAGAAGTATTGGGGAGGTAGTAGGAGAGAAAGATAGGAAAGGATGCAGCTGGATTTTGGAAAGGCCTATTTATTGCTAAACCTCTGCCTGGCAGCATTCTGAAAAGAAAGAGGTGCAGCTTTGGGCAAAGAAGCTGTGGGCAAGAGGCAAGTGGCAGTGAAAAAATCACATGGTCGAAAGATGAGGAGGTTGAAGTCATAGATGTCCTACATGTGTACATATTGTGTACATACTGTGTATATATATGGCACTGGTATGTGCTATTGGACATCAAGAGCAAGGGAGTGCAAAGAAGAAGAGTATAGTATTTTCTTCTCTACAGCCTGTATCTGAAGTTAGTCTAGATGCTAGGGTAAACCAGCAAAGACTCAGAACCAGCCAGTGACAGACAAGCTTTACCTTGTTCCAGTTGTACAGCACAAAGGAAAATTTATCAGGGTTAAGTCCCATCCAGTCCTGTTTAAAAGTTCTAGATTTTTCCATCCAGATACTTCATTGCTTTGCTCACACAGCCTTCCAAAGAGTTTATCCTGAGGGGCTATTTTTTCTTGCATTGCAGTTACAAGGCATTAGTTCATGCACTGCTGGTATGTCAAAACGTGTAGCTGATAACTTGGTTACATCATTAGTTATTCCTACCTCAGGTGGAAAAAAAATAGCTGTCTTAAAGCGCTACTCAGTGTACATGTTCTGCAGATTCTCACAGAGGGACCTGTGGTTACCTCAGCCTGATGATTGCTCTGCATTCTTCTGATGTAGACACCAAGAGCTGTTGAAAATAATTGAGACGCTTGTCAACAGAGTGGGAGACTGGACTTCATCAAAACTGTTTTAGTCTCCAGGACTGATGACCTTTTGATGGAGTTTGTTTTAGTTAGGCATTAAGTGTCCAATCCTGTATAGTGTGAAACGCTTTTCCTGAGGTGCCGAGTACTCCTATTTTCTCTTGCAGTTGCTCTGGCATTAAGCATCTCTGCCAAGGTACTGAGCACTCTGCAGAACAGGGCTTCAAACTGCTTTTGAAAGGAGAAACAAGGTTTTCACTTCTGTTTTTTTAACAATGAATTTAAATTTGAAATATAGAATTGTTACGAGTTCATTGAGAATGCAAGCTATAGAAGAAACTCATTTAACAGAACCAAACTAAAATCACTTCATTAGCTAGAGGTGGGTTATAAAGGCAGGTATGTAAGTGCAGGGAAAAATCATGCATATCATTTTGCAGTAGAGGAATTCTGAAAAGAGTGCAATTCCCTGCTTGTCCTCTGCTATTAAAATTAGTATCATAATAATGATCATAATGCATAAAGAAAAATATAAGGTTTCTGAGTTGTTATATGTTTCCAATTTTTTTTATTGCTGTAAACTGAGCCAGCTGATGAACAGCCTCCAGGGAGGAGAGAGGATCACCCTTGTTTCCTGTTCAGCCTTGCTCCAACAAAAAGCTAATAAAAGAAAAGAACGTAATGGCCTTACAACCCAGGTAAAAGGTTCAGGAGAGTTCACAGGTCAATTGATTTCTAATCTTACTTTATGTTATATTTCGATCAAAAACCAAAACCACTCCAGTGTCATAATCCAAATGTATGTTTGGCAACAACACCCTGATTTTACACTGTCTTTGAAAAGTAAGTGTAAAACCTCTCACAGCAGAAGGACACTATATTTATGTGAAGTGCAGCAGTGAGTGTTTTAAACAATTTGCAAATTCTTCTGTTTACTTATGTGAATAGGCATGGTAGTATATCAGCATATATACACACACACAAATATATTTCAAGGTGGAAATATTTAATTAACTGGTCTGCAAGCATAAATAGCAGATCGGTACTGAATACATTATCAATTAATTTACTGAAAATTGCATGATCTACCATTTCTTTACTGCAGTATCTCAGAATGGAGAAGGGAAAGATATTAGTTGCATCACTGTAGAGCAATGAGATTTCTGTAAGTCGTGATCTGCTGGCATGTAATAACTCGATCTGCTTCATGCAGACAAAATATATTAAAAGTATGGACGAGTGAAGTTTGTGCCCCAGGGAGAAGGCAAGATAATGCATTGAAATTGTTCAGAGGTAGTTAGATGCCTAATGGTCTAATATGTGAGCTATGTGAGGTCTGGGGTCTGGTTCTCATAAATTCTGGCTAGACTGATCCTGTAATTTCAAGCAAAGGATAAAAGCGTTAACTAGAGTCATCAGTGTTCAAGGTCCATGATGCTGGATATTATTCATGTAAAGATTCAAGAAAAACACTAAAAGGAAAGCTCTGGAGCATGTGTGTTTGTATGTGACAATAAATGTGTATGCAAAAATATGTGCTGTATTCTTTCTGTGTGCAAGTGTGTATGTGTGTAGATATATGTGTATAAACATGCACACAGTAAATGTGTATGTTAGCATATGCACAGTTACACAGAAATCATGCTAACAACTCAGTAGCCAAAATAAGAGCTTTTTTGGTGTGTTTGGGGCATTAGGGGTTTTGTTTTGTTTTTTAAATCTGTTTAGCAAGGTAATCCATGGAAAGACATAATTCTAGATCTCATTTTATTACTGCTACTTTGTAGTACACATTTTACATCAACAAAATTTTTACACTTGGCATCTACTTTTTTTTTTTAAGTTGCCTTGTGTTAGTACATATTAGCAAAGCTTGCTTATGACTACAGCAAAACATTGTTAATGCAATGCTGATACACTTGTTTTCTCACTTTTTACAGCAACTCCGAGCATACTAAACCAGTGAGGTCACTCCAGTGGCTGAATAGTTACCACTAGAATTGTATATCATGCTTCCTGACAAGTGCATGAATGTGGTATAATGTTGCCTTAATTCACACTTGCAATTTTGCATCACCACTGCACACTAATCAAGAATTTGCTGTTTCAAAAATAGTATAGCTGCAGAATTGAAGCTAAATGGCAAGACCAAGTCATAAAAACTATCCTTTATACACAAACTGTACAATACAGCATAGATAATAAAAAAACGCTGGACTCCATAGATTTCATTTAACAGTGTTTCCTTCAGCAGTGTTTAAGTTATATTTGTCCTGTACCTTTCTAGTATTATAAAATGTAGTTGTTCTATAGCTGTAAGGTGATCACCTGGACATTACCATGGATTTACTTAAAACTTCAAATGGGAATGGAAAGAATTTTATGTGCACCTCTCTACCTCCCAGATTGAGTTCTCATCAGCTTCATGGGCTCTGACCACTTTGTTCTCTGGACTCCAAAGGGTTAGACCCTGAGATGGAAATGATCATGTGATGGTAGAGGGATTCTTATCTCTTTCTTGATAATATGATTGTTTTGTCTTACTTCCAAGTACATCCCCATTTAAGAATTCTGAGGTTTTGTCTTTCTGGTTGTGCATGATTTGCAAATATTTTTAGTACCTGAACTGAATATCCCTTTGCAAAGATACATACATTTTAAATTTAAACTGAAGGCAGGATAGGAAAGCAAATCAGAAAAGAAAGTTGTTACATTATCCTCAAAATTTTGTTGTTGTTGTTGTCTGTGATGTATCCCTGTTTGCTCCTTTACTGTTCTGGAGTGAAGTGTTCCCTTGATAACTCATGTAACAAACTCCATATTGTTTGACACTGGAGATCTGTCTGCACAGGTGCACAAAAAGACTGACGGGGAACTGAAAGGGGATAGAGGATGCGTATTGCATGTTATGGTCATGTATGCCCCCACCTCCCCGAATTTGATTAAGTGCATTTAGAGGATTTGGTCCATTTCTGCAGTGTTGTCACCTGTGTGACAGTTTTACAGGAGAAAGTACTGACACAATGGATTCAGTGAGGAAAGAGCTGGAGCTGTTCTGGTTCTATGCAATTACTTCCTTCATCTTGGGATTGTGGGAGAGGCAATGTAATGAGTTCCGTTAACACTGCTGCTTTTGAGCTGATGTATTCCAGGGTTTCCTGAGTGGGGTTATGTACTATTTTGAGCTTAAAAAACTACATTTGTAGAAAAAAAATTTGGCTCTCCTGGAGACTTACGCTGGTTCAAAATCTGGACCTCTTTTTAAGATCATTAAATGTAGCTTTCTGTATAATATTTCCACATGCATTTTCGGTTAGTATTTTGAAAATTACAGATTTTCAAATACAGGGCAATAACACACCCATGTCTATTTGACCAACTTATTTGGATGATTTTTCTGACAAAAGCAGAGCTCATCTTGCAGGTTTATAAGACCAAACTATCTAAAACTACCGCTAATTTTGAGCTCCTCAACTTTGCACATGCAAAGATCATAAACACAGGCAAACTATGCAGTTACATGTGTAGTACTTGATCTGTGAAAACAAATTAGTTCGGATTGTACGACCTGGATATTAGAGGTCAGATTAATATCGCTTGGATAAACTGCCCCTTGAAATTTTACTAAGTTTTATAAAGCAATTGCAAGCTGTCTAGAGCTGCTTTTCAGTAATTAGATGAATTATCAGGTAGAAAATTGGCAGACTAATGGGTAATTTAAGATACTAAAAACTCAGGTTGCATTTGCAGGATTATGGAAGGGTTAGATATTTTCAGAAGACATTGTAAAAGATCGCACAGTTGACCCAAAAATTTTTTTCAGAATATTAATGCATTTTTTCCTGTGTGACCTTTGGAAACCTATTAATTTCCCAAAATGCAAGATGAAACATAGATGCTAAGTATAAAATAAGAATTCCAGAACCCCATGCTTTTTTCAAGATCAGAGGTATATGTGTACTGTCTTCTTTCTGTTTGTTTAATTTACTCTGTGGAGAGCAGAGACTGTACTGAAGTATATAAGAGGTATCAGAATTCCTTTACATGCCAGTGTTTTGCCTCCTCCAGGGAATGGATCAGACAGGCAGTGCACAGGGACAACATGACCTGTGAATACTCACAAACCAAAACACAGCTGGCAGGTCTAATTTTAGGTTATTTAGCCTTGATCATGTCCCTTTAATGTATTGGGTGGAAAAAGAAAAGCACTTGAAATACAGGAAACATCACAGAAGTCCAGTTCCAAATTCCACTTTAAATAGAGCCTCTACAATGATCTGCTTTTTCCTAGACTCTGGTTTTGTTTAATTTTTTTGTGTAATTTTTTTTTTAAAATGCGTGTGAAATTTGCCAGGTCGGCAGCCCTGGAGACAGAAGTCCCCCATCAACAGAAAGGTTACCATAATGAGAAGTGGCAATTTGCATTTCCTACAATGACTTGCTGGTGTGCCAGAGCCCTGACCTAAAGCTTGAGAACATAGTTTAGTTTCCACACCTCATTCCCAGCCTGGTCTTAGACAAGTGGCAAAACAAAAGGATTTATTTTTATTTTCTATTGAATCTGATGGGAGGAAGATAGGGCCTCAGACCTTGACTTGGTATAATTTTGTATGATTTTTTGAAACTCTTTTCCAAGATGCTAAAAAAAGCTGGGGATTTCCATGCAGGCACGCAATGCAGAGAAGTCACAAATTATCAAACTGCACTTTAAAAACCTTCTCATTCAGTGTTCAATATTCTAACCATTTGCTAGAGCAGACAGTTTTTATCTTTCAAGTGTCAAAAAGATTATGTTCCTAAGCAAAACACCATATATTTCAGTAAAGGTGGCTTCCTGTTTTAAAAACATATAGACATACAATTTTGAGGGAATTTCATGCCTAAAAAGTGAATTCAGTGTTTTACCAGAATATTATACGGATTTGGTACTTTTAATTATGAAAACTATATAAAAAATTTTGCAAAAGCTTTACTGGAAAACAAAATTTGTGATAAAACTGTTTTGTCCATTTGTGTTGATTTTTCTTCCTTAGTTTTTGCTTTTTCACTAAATTTGAGAGATCTTCTTGCTGTTTTGTTTGTTTCTTTCTTTGTTTTTAAAATCTTAATCTTTCAGTTAAGCATCTTGTTTTCTTGGTTTGTTTCTTGCATTTTCCTGGAATTCCTCAAAATATAGATGTATGAAAACATAGTGTTCAGAATGGAAATAAAATCTAAACAGCCACTTTTCTGTTTTGCATAGCCCACTAGGTCTGAAACTTGAGAACATTCTGCTGTATTACCCTCTCCTACTTGCAACTCACGAGTTCATTCAGCAGCAAACACTTCAGTTCTGTCAAACCTTTCATTCCTAGTCTAATGGACTCTTTCCTATGACCAGTTGCCACCCAGACTTCCAGGAAGGAAGTCAAAAGTGCTTTCCTGGAATCCATGTTATAAGCTTAATCCAGAACCCAGAAAATGGAAGAAGACCAAATGTAAAGTGACTTTACTTGTATGTCCATCCAGCCCAGCAAAATCCACCAAAATTTAAACTTTTTCCTTGACATTTTCAGGTTAGTTAGGCCATGACAAGGCATGGTAATCTTCAAGCCTTTGTTGGTTCATGCAGGTAAAAGACAGAGAGATCAGAAACTTTACAGGCTTGTGGAGTTCGCAGATATACAAAGCTCAGCTTTCAAGCTCTCCATGTTGTCATGAGGAAATATGGTAATTTTGCAAAATACATTTGTATTATTCTATTGGTCTTCATTTTCTCTTTCTCTCAGTAGAAAACCCCAGTTTGTGCATAGTCCTCCCATGGTCAGAATGAAGGAATTGGGCTTCAATTAATGCTGCTTAGTGATCTATAAAATGCAGTGCAATAGATACAATACCTATGACACAAAGTGTTGTATTAGACTTTTAAAGTAACAGTATTCTTCTTAATGACAGAAAATTATCCAACATCAAGAAGTATCTTAATTGCTTTGATGACTTACTTTAATTTCCATTTGCTTTGCCTGGTAGAGCTGATGGAAAAGCAGGGAAAGTAAAGAGAGAAAATTGTATCAGTTCACAAAAATTTTGCTATATGAGATAAACAAGCTAAACTTTTTAGGCAGCTTAGAGGTATTACAAAAGGAAATACTTGATCCAACTGAAATTCCTATGAGTATCTGATACATTGCACATTTATATTACCTATTTAATGAGCTCTGTTTTAAAGTATTTTTCTTGAAATAAAAGGCCAGATGTATAGACTTTGTCAATCTTAGGATTTAAAACATTTAGTTTCTGATCCTGAGATACAAGGTGTACCCATAACTGCAGAATAGCATCACAGGTTCATCCTCCATGTCCTGTTCAGGACCTTTAAAAGATAGATAAAATGTCAAGAAAAATTTAAGGCAAAATACATCAGGGGAAAAAAAAATTATTTATCACATTATTTAACAGTTTTAAATAATTCTGAAGACTTTTCTTTAGTGATTCCATTTGTGAGAGAGGGGATTTGAAATTTGAGAGGTGAATGTTAGGAGTGAGCTTTTGCTTCCCTTATAAAAATGTAAAAATTTGGCCAAGCCTAAGTCTTAGCAAAAATTACAGTTCACAGATGCTTGCTGAAGTCTTCCTGGGTTTTGATAGCTAAATGTCCAGAAATTTAGTCTTAAATAGCCAGAATCATGAATCCCATGCCACCTTGTGCTGTTGGGACTGCACTCATGACATAGAGCGACCATGCATACAATTGTGAGGCTGCTTCAAAGTACCTGAGATGAGAGTCATAACCAGGCACTGAAGTAATGAACTATTATCCCATACCTACTATTGTTTCTGATACCCAGGACTTTGATGGAGGAAGCTGCCAGAGCTAAATGTAAAGGGGATCAAAGCTGTCCAAGGGAGAGAAGGGTATAGTTTGTGTCGTCCTGACAGAGATACCGTGAAGCAAAGGAGGAGATGAAGGAGGACTGGCTGAGTAAGGAGGCTGACACTACAGTGAGAATTAAGGAGACTCCAGGAATTGTAAAAGAATGGAGCTGGAGCACTGGGAGACTGTGACTGTGAATTAATTGGGCTAGTAGGAACAGACTGGAAGGAGGCAGCTGCTGGGCCGTGTATCCTGGGACTGGAGTAGAGTGAGGCAAATGATGCAGGAAGAAGAAACACCAGGGCCAGTGAGGTGGGTGATGGAGGTCGGATGAAGAGCCAGGACCTAACTTAGCTGCCATTTTGCTGCAAAAGAGGAGCCTCCCACTGATGCACTCTTTTGAAAGCTTTTTGTAATGGCAAACATTGGTGGAAAACATTAAAAGAAAAATGCCATGAGGCTTTATATTACTTCCCTGTGGTCCCTCTTGCCACAAAGATGTGGGATGTAGAGGATACAGGTGACAGCACCCTGTGCACAGTCCTTGGTCTAGAACGGTCCACAGCAATGGAGAAGTTTTCAGAGGAAGTCCTGCTCAGAGCCGGAGCAGTGCACACTCCTTTTTAATGTGGGGGGTGCTGCAGACGCCAGCATGTACAGGCTGGAGCATGTTCAGTACAGATGGAGTCTTTGAAGAATTTAGCTGACAAACTCTTAAATGTCTTTACTGAACTAGCGCTAATTGAAAATTTTCAAAGGTTTATAGCTTGGCCAAATGTGGGTGGATTTTCAAAGAGATGGCAAAAGGCACATCCCCAAGAGCAGGGCCATCCTTTCTCCAAATGTTATGCTTCTGTTCCAAAGCAAATTCTCCTCAATTAAATATAGCAAGAAACAACATACCAGTATTTTTCTTTAATTTCATTTTCAGAAATGGCTGAATCATTTTTGCTAAAACTTTTCAAAATAATTGAGGCTTGGGCAAACATTTTGCAGACTAAATATCAATTTGGAAAGTGAAGTTTAGCAAACAGAAATATGGTCTTACAAGAGGAATACCTGTTCTGCCTGTAATAAACAAAAGGACAAACTTTAGGAGACCTTTTCCAGAAAATAAGAAAAGAAGGACTGGTAGTAAGTTGCTGCCCATTTGCAGTGCTGCTCAGGAGGCCATAATTTGCCTTTAAATACACTCCTCATATTGAAATGCTTACACAGGTTAA
Organism: Cephalopterus ornatus; assembly: GCA_013396775.1. NCBI lineage: Eukaryota > Metazoa > Chordata > Aves > Passeriformes > Cotingidae > Cephalopterus > Cephalopterus ornatus. The sequence continues at coordinate 80,733 of VZRE01005401.1, read as the reverse complement.
TTCAGTGCAGATATTACTAGTGAGTGATTTGCCTGCATGGGAAGGTTACTTCTGTGATGTTGCCAAGTGTAGTGAGGCTTTGGCAGTTACGTAGTGATAGCAAATCACCCAGTAAGGAAAATATCAAGTTGCCTCAGGGCAGCTTTCATTTCTGTATCTAACTTGCTCAAAATGCTTCTAAACTTTGCATTGCAGAGTTAGCATGGTTTACTCACTCAAAGTATGTACCATTCCCTTTCTCTTCACTCTTGCATGTGTTGGTAAGTTTTGGTTTTTTTGTAGTATACTGACCAAGTGCCCCTCTGTCATGTCAGAACTTTCATCAGATGAATATTGACTTTATATCCACATTTACAAAAGAGCTACAGGCTGTCACTTTCTCTATTGCACCCAGACAAATCTAACACAAATTCTAACCATCATTATTAAAGCAATGATGCACACTTTTGAGGCTGCTGGAGAAACAGCACTTTCTGACATATAGCTAGAATACTTACTTTTATGTTCCATCCCCCACTCCTTTTTACAGAAATGGTGGATAATACATTTCCCTTAGGGAGGATTTAAAAGCATTTTGCATTATGATGGCTAACATGTAGGCTCCTATCACTGTGGAGATGAAGCCTACTTTCACCAAAACAAAACTTTCTTTCCTCTGGGTAGCAAGTTCCAGACTGGAATAGGCATCAACGTAACTGAGAATTCCCACCGTAACTTCTGCATTGCTCACTTAATTCAGGTTGTGGGGAGCATATGACACTTCAGCATACTGGATGCCATAGACACAAACCTAAGATCCTTGAATTACTGTCTGGACCACCAAAGGTGTGCCTGCAATTTGCAAATGCTTGGTGTGTCCATTGGGATCCCAGAAAACTTGTAAAGCCATTGACCTCAGAAATGAGAGATGTTTAGCTGGGAAGGGACTGTAATATTACTTTTGGGAAGTAGTATTGTCCGAGGTTCTGTGCTATCAGATTCTTTCATCTGGCAAATTGGAATGAGGGAAGTGCTCAACCATCTTCTGTCAACAGTATGTTATCATCACAGGTGGAACTGGTAAAGTTTTCTTGGAAACTGGTAGAAGCTTAGAAGAGGAAGCAATCGGTGAAGAGTAACAGGCGTGTATGGATTTTATATGCAATTAATTGAATGGGTCCTTGAATTGTTCCAATTGCATGCCGGAAAATACTACAAGTAGAGCCCTCCAGACTGGGCTTTATATGGAGAGCTGTACATGGTACAAAGGTCTTGTCCAGAGTTTAGAGAACTTGTTAAGCTTTTTTATGTGGGCTCTAGGAGCTCTTCCTGTTCTAGTTTGTATTGTGCTAATAGTCCTTAATCCTATGAGAAGATTTTGTGTTTGTTTTGTTAAGGAGGAAAGGAGCAGAAAAAAATTTGCCTAGATAGCCTTAAGTATATTTCTAACCTTGAGAAAGACTATGTGAGGTATCTGTAAGAAGTCTGTCTCAAAGAAAGGTTCTTTACAGTTGCTTAGAAAGTAGTACAGCTTGAAGTATTTTATACCAGCCTATAAGGAACTAGATTTAAATTGGTGTGCAGTGAAACATTTAAATATACTATAGCAAATGAAATATGGTCCAATAGGTTTTTTATGGTCCGACTATGCTTTTTCTTTTCAATCACTAGCCTGGGGCGAACAAGTCGGCTTTAAAATGTCTGTTTTAGCTATGCTTTTATCACCTCTGTCTTTTAGGAAGTTTGATTTCTTTTTTCATTTCTTTTCTTTGATAAAAAAAAGAGCTGAGAACTCTGAATGGTTTATTTATCTCTTATGTTCAATCTATTTATCTGTCAATGGACATGCTGCTTTAGAAGTGTTTTATATTACTAATTAATTTAATTTCACGTACTGCACTCCATGTTAACACATTTTCTATTATACACTATAATGTGATACAGGGCTTTCCCTTAGCAACCTTACCTTAAAGCTTTAATTGCTTTCCTCTAAGCCTCAGCTCATGTTTGATTTATCTGATTTCTTTGTATAAAGATTCCCTGGTTTATAACATGTACACAAGTCATTAAATTGGTGTTGATGTTTATCTAGCAAACTTACCAACCGGTGATAGTATACATCCCTTTATGAATTTATGACTGGGCAATAAAAGAAGTGTCAAAAGCCCTGTTGTTGTCTCTGTTGGGTCACTTTGTTAGTTTATGTTTAGAAAGACATCATGGCCTGCTGCTGACTTACACAGTGATTTGAAGGATTGACATCTGCAGTCAAAACCTGCTATAAATTTCTAGCCATGGACTGACTTTTTTTTCCTTTTTTGAAAGGAAAAGGTGAATAGATTGCAGAGGAGGAAAGGGCTAAGACAGCTTGAGCACGTTAGAAGACAGCGTGGACTTCATCTGACATACATTGTTGTTTACATAAAGGAAAAGCTGAACCAAAATGCCAGATCCCCAAGCTCTGTGAAGTTCAGGGTCTGGATCCAAGTACTGCAGCTTGAATTCTCTCTGGCTCTCAAGAACCTAAATGTAGATACTACATATTAAAATGCATGAAAATGAATGATAGTAAATAATCAATGTAGAGTGGGAAATCTGGTCCTTTGATCTGTCAGGTTTCATCACATAACACAACCATAAGGACATATGGTATTTTAAAGCTGCATTTGAAGAGATGCCTACGCTGACTTTTATCCTTATTTACAAATAGTCAGCAATAAAGGCTGTAATCTTGCAGATAACACTATGGGTGTGCATAAGTCTTCTTGTACAGAGTTCATTTTAGGATTGAGATGTGATTAATATAGCTAGGAAACATTTGGAAGTGCATGCTTACTTTTGAATGCATTAAGTGAGCCCAATATTATAGCTCTTAAGAGTAGGTAGATGTATTTATATCTACTGATTTGATTCAAATCCAGAAAGCTGTATTGTTTCTGCAAAACCTCTTCATTAGCTATTTCATTGTTACATTTACTTCCCACTCATTAAAGCTCCATCCCACTTTACTTACGTATGGAAGACGTCTATTGGCTTCAGTGAGAACTAATTGCACATGAAGCAAAAGGGTTCAAATTAAGACTACCAATATATGACCACGCGAAAAAGCAAGCATGAAATATTCTAATTCTTTTTAGATGCAAAGTAACTTATGAACAAAACCCATTGTGGCTGATTCTCACAAGCTTAAAGCATCGTGAAAGAAAAATTAAAATGGGCAAGGCTAATTAATTTGCTAAAATCCATTGTTAATGCAGTGTTTTCAGTCCTCCTGAATGCTGCTCTCATGACATTTGGTGTCTTTCTAAAGAACCATCCCAGCTGTAAATATCGTTTTTTCTTTCCTCCAAGAATATAAGCTTGCATTTAAAGAAGTAAATTCCTAGACCTCATGATTAAATAGATAGTTTGGAAGCCATAATTGCATGCTCCTTAGACATTAAAGGCAAATAAAGATCAGCCGGTATTCATTTTAAAGTCCTTTTTTAAATCATCATAATTTTTAACTTTTCTTGAACTCTGGATTGTTTTGGATGAGGGAAGGGGTAAGAAGTCAAGTGCTTATTGGGTTTTCAGTTTTTGGGATTAGGAAGGAATGAGTGGCGGCATGGCTATTCTAAAGCCTTTTTAAAAACTGCTTCACATATACGAGAGGAGTTAGTATCATCTGGCAAATTGCTGCTGGATGAAATAGTAATCAAAATATGTGACAAAAGCTACGAGCTCTCTCTGATGAGTCCAGCAGGGCTTATGCCATGGTGGGGTTATTGAAAAGCACTCCTTTAAAGCTCTGCACGGGAAAGCCGAGCCGTGGGCTTCAGCCCATGAGTACTTATTCCTAGCAGTGCCATTTGGTGCTGTGAATTCAGGGCTCCATTGACTTTGGCTGATCCAAGCACTGCTCCCTGTCGGGCAAGCTCACAGGATCGGGCCCTTAGATGATACATGTAGGACTCTGGAAGACCAGCTTTTGCTGCTCATATGTTTGGCAGGCAGATTTGATAATCAGTGCTGTTCTAGAACCTTACACCATCTCAGTGAATATAAATTGATGGTGTAAAGCAAATGGGCAACTGGCAGGAAGCCAAACACGGAGGGGAGAGAAGATGGTTTATTGTTGAGGGGGCAGCCCGGTGTTCTACAGCAGAGCTTTCTGTTCACAACAGCTCTGCAGAGCTGCTGAGTTCGAGTGTGGCCTCTGAAGTGTATGAAATAATAACAGTTTTATTTCTCCTGACACAAGCACGGAAGCTGTTTGCTGCCACCTCAGAACTGTTACCCTGCAATGCAAAAGTACCAACAAGGCAGGCTGGATGCAATGTTATTATAAACAGTGCCGCAGTAAACTTCAGGAAAAGCCCATTATACGGTGATAGCCTGTTTGTCAGGAGAAAAGTTCACTAATGTATATAAGAAGCAGAGCTCCTTATTCGCTGATATGTCTGCATCTATTTTGTTGCACTTTTACCTTTATTTACTGTGCAGGTGCTGCTGAGAAAAACCCTGGAAAACACGAAAAGGCCACGTACTCAGCTACTTTAAGTTGGCAGAGAAATGGTGTCAATTCAAGGCAGTTGGTGCTGTGGTCCATTGTTTATTGTTGCCTTTTAAATTTTCAGAATTTTGGGGGAGTATGGAAGGAAAAGTGTTCTCTCTGGTTGTTTTATTACTGTAAATCGCTGAATGAAAGGTACATTTAAAATAAAATGGTGAATGAATAACAGCAGGAAAAAAATGAACATATGAACAGGATAGAATTAAATTCCATTTTAACTCTAATTTGTGCTCATGTGCAATCAGTTGCAGTAATATGAGCTGAGAATTTCAATGAGGCCTCAGGGAGTTTGACACGTATTTCTTATTTTGTTTCGGTGGGATTAGCACCCCTAAACCTAAAACTTCTTTGAAAATCATCCATAATATCAGTCCTTCGGAAGTGTCCTAATTCTTTCTATGTGCTTAATTATTCTCAACAGAAATGCAACTACTGCCTTTTGTAGTGGGAAAAAGATCATCATTCATTCATCAGTCATAGATCTTAAGTGACTTTCTTATAAAACTAGAGGATTTTGACTAGTCTCCCTGTGCTCTTAAAAATCTGATGCTGATTGAGATGTCTTTTCTTGATGCAGAAACCTACTGCTATACTCTGTAAGCTCATCCCTGGGTTCTGTCATCAGCTATGAATTTTTCCTCTCATATAACATTGGGTCAGATATTAGGTATCTCCAGGCCTCCCTTTATCCACCCAAAATCAGCTTCTTTTTTCCTTTCTTGCTTTCTTTTTCCAGGGAGTGATGTAGTAAGGTTTTCAATGCTTGTATTCCTTGACATTCATGAAGCGATTTGAGATTCCTGTCTGGAAAGTATTCTAAATACACACAAATATTAAGTTATGGTAATTCTTCATCTTAATTTACTGGTATGTTGCTCAAACTAAAGATGAAAATGGCACAAGACTTCTGTAATGCTACAGAGCACTTTGCAACTTTTTTTTCTGAATTCCATCAGAATATGAAAATTTTAAAACTTGTAAAGAAGATCTGCCAACTTTGCCACTATGCCACTATCAAAAAGTGGAATAAAAGCAGGAATCAAGTTTGGTTGCTTGTTTTTTTAATTAATAGAAAAAGTAAGTCAACTCGGTAACATTTTGTTGAGGAAATCGTTGTTTGGAAAAAGCAGGTGTGTTATGCAAATCAATTTACTGAGAGTCAGTTCTTACTTCCAATAACTAGATGAGCCAACTCCACTGTGGCTAGAAAGCCAAGAAAACAGCATATAGATTAAGATTACTCAAAACTTTTGTTCCTGCATAAAAGAGATGCAAATTGCACCATCTTAGTTTTGCTTATGAGTAAAGGCCAAAACTGTACTTCTTCCTCTTCATTTAGGATACAAGGCTGAAAACAGAGAGCTCTAAAATGTAGGTGTCCGTATTTAAATTTGTAACCATGTTAACCATGTTTGTAACCATTGTTACCGCGTAACAGGGACTGTGATAGCTTTCAGTGATTGCATTTGGGACGAGTGTCCTCTCAACTTACTTGGCAGAGCCAGTAGAGGCAAGTTATTCACAAAGATAGAAAGAAGAGGCTTTTCAAGGCTGAAAAACATAATTTTAAAAACATGCTACTATTCCTACATGGAATAGATTGAGGTAGAAGGCCGGTCACTAAGAGATCTTTCTGAAGTTTGCAGGAGAGGATATTTTAACCTCATTTAGGTAAAAAGAAAGAAGAGGATTAATTATTTAAAACCAGTGTAGAATTCAGATTTCTGGGAATTCATAAGTACATTTAGAGTCATGCATAAGGACACATATGCATATTCACCTGCTCTTTGGTATAAAGTCATACATCCATTTCCAAAACTAAGTATGGGTAGGGACAGAATATCAGTTTAACTGTTTACTATTAATTTTCTTATCCTATACCCACCTCCACAATATCTCAAAGCCCCCTGGGTATTGCATCTTCTTTGCAGTGAAAAAAACCCTTCTCCTCTTCAGCTGTTTCTTCCTGCTTAGTTTTAGGGAATTAATTATCATATGGTTGTCATCTATTCTGAAAGTTATAGGATAATCCCAGTGTTTGAACACCACGTCTGAATCTCAGTCTCCACTTGGGCAGGACACATGGTGTGAGAGACAGCTGCTAAAAACTGTGCAGCTATTACAGTGTGTCAGTTTATAAGCCGTGAAGTGTATGTACCAGCTCACAGACTGTTGGTAGGAGTGTGGTACTTTGTTATAAATATATTTTATTGATTGTAAGGAGATTTTATTCAAAAGCTACCCAGAAGAAATGGGCAGTAAAAGATCAAGTTAATTGTTTGGCATTCATTTTAAGTTGCCTAATCTCTTAAGGATTTGTGGGGGCTCCACAAGCTCCCTAAACACTGACATAGTTTATTCTTGGTTAGTGATAGTGGATAGTTGTGCACTGGATGTTCAGCAAGACGGTGGCCTCAGGGGAGGGCATCCAATCTACATGGAGGGGTCAACAGGCTCCATTAAGACCAGAGCTTAAATACATTTAGGTGACTAAAAATGCAGATGAGAACTTGTCAAATTGCCAGAAGAAACTAAATACATTGCATGCCTAGTTCCCACTGAAATCAGGTGAATTATCTGTCTACCTCCTATTCTGTTTCTTCATACATGCCTTCATCTTTAGGCCCCTAAATATTTCTATGGTGGCATCAAATACTTCTTGCTTCTTTTCAGATTAATGACATCTCAGGGCACCTATCATATAGTAAAATAGTATACACTTCTGAAAAAAACTACTTTGAATCAAGACTTTCTAATGTGTAAACACTGTACATTCTTTTAATATTTTCCTATCAAATATTTTTAAAATGATACAGATCTAGGGCAGATGTTGCTATCTGCTATTTCCTAAGCATGTATGTGCTGAGTTGTGTGTGTATCTATGTGTTTTCATGGTTTTGCTGTTTTAAGCTTGTGGAAATCAGCATATTGTGCTCAGTGGTAGTGGTAGGCAGAACATCAATGTGTAGTATATATTCTTACACCAAAGTCTACTGTCAAGTTGTGCAAATACAAAGAGAAATGGAAAAAAAAAAGCAAGAGCCAAATAACTGAGATTATAAACTGTTTTCAATACTTTCTAAAGTCTGAGGCCTATGTATAAATTAATTCAAACTCTACAGAGGAATTCTGAAACAAACCAGAGATGCTCAGGTGTTGATCAAACCCTAATACGATTTGGTAACACTTCCTTCCCTGGCATTCTCACCTCAGCCCTCTGGAAACCAGCCTCTCAGTCCCTCTGGCCATGGGTTTTCCCAGCACCTACATCTCCTGCTCTAAAACCCTTCCTTGCTCCTCAACCACCTTTAACCGTAACCTCCCTCAGATTCACTTTTCTGTTCCAGATTGTCTTCCTGAGACTGAGCTAAACCCTTTTCCAAAATAAAGCCTGTATCTCACTGCGTTAGCATCCCTATTTCTCCTGACCTCAAAAACACCTTGCAAAGCTACTTCCTCTTCCATGTGTTTGCCTCTCACCTCACATACCTGAGCTGCTCTTCAGAAGCTGATTAAATTTAAATGTACTCATAATCATTATCACATTAAAAAAGAGTCATGAGCACTAATAAATGCTTCAAATCAGATATAATGCTTTTTCAGATGTTTTGTTCTTTTTAGATGCATATTCTAAAAACCCACGTGTAAAAGGGCCATTTCAATTCAAAGCCCTTCACCTCCCCCTCCCCAAACCATAAAACCTCATAACTTCTGCTCTAAACCTCGTAACAGTGACCACTGGCTTGATATATCAATGCTGGCCTGTAACATTCTTTCGTTAATTCCTATCACCTGTTAAAAACTCTTGCTTCTTCAAAGAGACAAGGTTCCAGGTCTTGCTTCTGTCAGGACTTTCAGAACCCTGTATGCAAACTGCCAGTGTAGAAATTGCCAACTTGTGTTAGCAACTCTACCCAGAGGCGGAGAAGAGGACTTTCCAGGAAGAAGAGAGCACATAGTCTTCTCTTCTGGCCTCACTAGGACAATAGCAAACAAAATCCACATATGCTTTGGAAAGTGGATATCCTTTGAAGACCTGAGCTGTAGTTTCACTTTGCAGAATTTTGGAAACGTTTGTAAATCTATGTAAATCCATGGCTTAGAGGGCATCTTTGAGTTCAGACTTTGTGTGAGATTTAGCCTGAACCACAGAGGTTTCACCTAGTTGCCACCTGAAAGCATCAGTTGCAGCACTACAACCAAAAGTCTTACGATGTTTGCCAAAACTTGAATGAACTCCTCAGTAAACCTGGCCTTAACTATGAATGGTTCAGGGTTTCACTATTATTGTGATGTCTTTGTACTAGAAAAGTTGTTGCAGCCATTGCCTTTGCTTTGCAGATTTAGCATATATATATAAACACAAGCTAAATACAAATTAAAAATGTTTATTAAAAATTAAAATATAATCCCTTATTTTGTATGACTAGCTTTATTTCCTTATAGTAGATCATGCAAATTTTCTGGCAAGATATGTCACCAGCTTATAACTTCATTAAGCTGCAGACCATACCTTACCCTTTCACTAGATCCGTGAAAAGAACTTTTGTGCATGCCAAACAGATATCCACTTGGTCTGTGGCTCTTGAAAGGTAAATTGCCAAGTTCCAGCAAGCAAATTAAGAGGTGCAATGAGAGTTAGCTGTTGCATTCTATCAAATCCTGCTACTGAATGTGTTGAAAAGCTTGCCCAGAGCCATGGCCTCACATATTTATGGTATGAATGGGAGACACTTGGAGCTATGTATTGCCATAGTTCCCATTTCTTTTGTAATAAACTAGCTCAGCAGATGTAAGGTAAAAAGGAAATTCAAAGTCTCCTACTCAGAGACTAACCAAAACAAAGTCCTCTCTCTGGTCCTCTGTCTATGAGCCAAACTCAGAGCCAGACCTTGTACTGATTAGTGTTTTATTCTGTGTGTAACCCAATGAAACTCAGAGTGTTCTCAGATGGAATAAGGTGCTGCTTAATAGCACAGTGTAAGTATCAACGCCAGGATATGGCACAAAATACGTTTACCAAATCTAACTTTCCATTTGTAACACAACACAGCTTAAATCATAGCATTTTTTTTTCAAGTCAGTTGCATAATTCTCTTGGTTTATAAGGTTTGGTGCTGCAGACATCAGTTTTGGGTAGCTTAGCTTTTCTTTTATGATAGATGTATTGCAATTTCTGCAGTATCAGTACCTAATTCACATCAACTGCAGAGTAGATTTTAATCTCCATAGTTGAAACTTGGCCTGTCTGTTTTTTCTACAGGCTTCAGAGTATTTTGCATCACATTTCTGATGTGATTAGCCCTGCCTATTCTGCCTTTGTAGTAAAGGAAAAAAAAAAAAGTTGTACTAGTGAACTTTGCTGATTTTATTTAGCCTGGTGCGCGTACAATAGCTCTGAATTAAAGCAGAAGCAAATGATGAGCCCAAGATCACAAAACAGTAGAACCTGAAGGATTATGGATTAAATTGAAGACCCCTAACAAAGCTTGTTGAACTTTGATCTAGAAAGGTGGTGGTGAAGTAGGTAACAATACGTTTTTGTGCTTGTTGATACTTTCGCTCATGTGCTATATCAAGATGATTCAGAAAACATCAACTACAACTTTCTACACCATTTTTTTCACCATTTCCATAACATCATCTGCATCTCAAGAAAAAAATGGCTTTCTATATTAATCAGTAAAGGCTAATAAGTTTAAAATCCAGCTTCCATTGAAGTCTTCAGAGAACTTCTGTTACCTTTGTGGGATAGTAGGTTGGCCCTTTAGCATACCTTTCATGCCTAACAGTGCATGAATCTTTTGTATTTCTAGCTTTATCTAATATTGTTGCTTAACTCAATTACACATAAAAGTACAAAGAGACTCTTCACTCTTCACAGCTTAACCCACCACTTGTTGTTACTTGTTTATGAGACATTTTTCTACTTTATAGTCTTTAATCTGAAATTATATCATGTGCTGTAATAAAACTGAAAGAGATAATATCTATGGCATTTCCATTCCTCTGCTCCAGTGATAACATTATTTAACAACACTGGGAAGTTAATTAAGAAAGACCTCGCTGTCATAAATCCCTGTTGCCTTCCTCATTAAATTAGGCTTTGCAATGTATTGCTGAAGTTCAGAAAACTGTTCTGGACATTCAGTAACGGATACTTCACTAAATAGTCCACAACGTGTTACATATTCTTTTACAGGATGGAGATGTATTTAATACTCATACTTCTGGATTTTCACGTTTATATTGGGTTAATTTTGAATCTTCCTTTCCTTTGAAATCATTAAGAAAATATTTTTGCTTCTTGGGTATTTAAGGTATCTAATCTTTTCATGGTCATGTTTGTTCTCATTTACATGTTATATTACCCCTATTCTGTGTTTCCTTGAATCCTCGATTTATGCAGTTCTCTATCCCAGCTAACAGAAGCCAGCTACTGATTGAATATACTAGTTGCTCGCCCATTATCATTCATAGTGAACGTGGGTTTTTTCTCCCTCAATTGTAAATCCTGTCTATAGCACAGAAAAAATGAAACTCGGCTTTATCTTTATGGCTTTGTGAACCCTGCATTCTTTCATAATGCATTTCTAAACTATTTTCTGTAAGAATTTGGTTTAGGGCAATCAAAAAAGAACCAGCTCTGTAGGTTAGATAGGGGTTCAAATTCAATTAAATCAGCCCTGTAGGAACTGACTCCCTGGGTATGTTGCAAGGCAGGGCACTGGGATTGTTTGGGACCAGATTTGTGAAAATCCTTATGTGGTCCTGAACTTTTAGAATACAGAATCTGAGGTTCTTTAACTTATCCAATCTTGAAAAAATAGTTGTTCAGTGAGGTGGCTGAAAGACAGCTGTAACCATACTGTGTGGTTCCATTGCTAAACACGTCTATAAGACTCAAAAAGTCATACTCCAAATTGGAAAGACTGAGTAAAAAGATCTGGTATTAAGTAATCATCCGACTCAGTCAAAGCTAGTAGTCTATGTAAGCATGAAAAAACATTGTGGAAATTAATAAATTCAAAATTTGAGAACTGTCACATACCTGGATCTGATATTTACAACCCTTTGTTTGGAGTACCTTACGTCAAAACCAGTGACTGTATAGCATCAGCAATGGATATTTGCCTCCAAATTGTGCTGGTGGGGCTGATCTTTAGCATAAATAGAGATTTCTGATAAGCCTGTCGGTAGATAAAGGTTAACATTTTGAAGAAGAAAAATCTGGGGCTCACCAGACAGTTCTGTTTTGTTAAGCCATTAAAAGCGACACCGCTCTGCCTCCTGATATTAATGAAAGGGACACTATTTTTAGTAGTGCTGATTACTTTCTTAACTTGCATTTAGTAAGGTATTCTCATCACCCATATTTGCTCCAGGTCTCTCTCAACCGATTAACAAAGCAGAACTTGATGAGACACTTCATTCTAGATAAGAGAGAGAACTATTTAAAAGTATTCTTTCTGTCTTATAGCTTAATTTTGTTCATCTCTGTTGGATCTTCTCATTATGACTTTTACTTCAGCAGTTACAGTATTATTTTTTCCTTTATTACTTCTGAGACTTCTTTACCAAACTGATTGTTTAGTGCTTTGAAAGACTCTCTGCCTTAGCTTCATTACAGATTATGGTCTGCAGCTTTAATTTTAGTTCATGTTGGGCAATATCTCTTTATTCTAAATATGCTTTCCATGTTGTCTTTTCAGTCTTTTTTTGCAATAGTTGTAAAATATTACAGAAAACTCTTCAATATTTGTCTGTAATACAGATTTTGTATTTCAGAAGCTTTAAGTAATGCTTTGGTATGTTTACTGAAAGGTTAAGTTTCTTAAATTTGGCTTCAAATCAAATTCTAAGGAAGATAATGGCAAAACTATTACTGACTCAATGGAAATAGGGTTTTATATCCAAACATCTAGAAGATAGCATATAATATCTAGGAGAAGAAAATTGCTGTAATACTGTTTGGTTTTATTATTAAGCATTGTGCTTTATACCTGGAGACTGACCTGAAAGCCATCTTTCCAATATCACTGTTCATCTCTTCAGTACTTCCTCGTTATCTAAAATGCATTTTTAAAATCTTCTCTATCATTTAATCTATTCCATAGCTACCAAATTTACTTATTTTTAATCTATCAGCAAAATTTAAGTCTTTCAGTGTCTCTCTCTTCTGTAATTCATTCTGTCCAACAACTGCAACACAAATATTTCCAGTTTTCTCAGCTAACTTTGGAGTCTTATGAATTGCAACCTTAATATTTTCCTATAGAACAGTAATTGCTACATTTTCTTTTTTTGTTGTTTTATTTGTTTGGGGTTTTTTTTAATTAGGTGCTAGCTACAAAGTGCACCATTAAATTTCTTACCATCCTTGTCAGATATTCTTCTATTTTCTACATAGATTCTTTTCTCAATTCATTAAATCAGGCCATCCCATTATTTTCCTACTTTCAGGGAACTCACTGCCTGAAAATTCTGAATTAAAAGACCAGAGTCAAAGGATCTGTTTATTGTTATGCATCAAAACCCCTGAAATGTTTGGTAGCTTTGCAGGAAATTGGGACAAGAGTAATATATTAACGTTTTCGCCAGAACCCCCAGTTCTCCCCAGAAAATAGAACCAAATTGTATTCGTTGAGTGATAATGCTCATTGTTGCCCTTCTTGTCCATATGGGAATAGTCACCATTTTCAAAATCACTGTGTGGGCTCCTCCCCCTCCTTTTAATTTACATGAAGAAAAATTTTCAGGGGGAAAATTTGTATAAGAGGTTACAAAATGTTTTTCTTCTTACAGTGCTGGAGAATATGGTTCTCTGTCATTGTTCTGTTTCCATTGTGATGATGGGAATTTTTTTACCACAATACTGCATGTTATTACTTTATTAATCATCTTTCTTCCCTTCCTTAGAACATCTATTTTTTTCCTGTAAATGAGCTTCTCAAGCTTTCATCCTGCAAACCACACATCTGGTCATCTTTCTTTTTTGTTGTGCCTAAAAGCAGCCATATGTCATCAGCAACCCTCTCATGTATATTGAACTTCCTTAGCACATCAGCTTGTCTCTTTGAATGTGTTACCTGATGTCTTTAAAGTGGCAAAACACAGAAAAGTGGGTCCTCCTAGCCCTTTGTTCATCAGACCAGTAAGAGTCAAGAATATCCCAGAGACAGTGTTTAGGCCCATGTTCCGTATCTATTCTAGCTTTGTTTTTTAATTCCTCCTTGCTTTAGTTGAACTAGCAGAGTATGGCTCAAATTGGCTTTACGCTATCCAGTAGTAAAGTGTGGCTATCTTTTATTGATAGGGAAGGCCCAGGACTACCAAGCGCTGTGTGTTTGGTGCAAGATCATCCACAACAATTCTGATTCTGTACCTCAATCTGTCTGTCCGGGTGCTTTACTATGTGCTCACCATTTCTATATGGGTCGTCTTCTCTGGGAATTGAGAGAGATATAACAACAACCTTTCTGCTCAGAATGTAGGCATCAGTGCTTCAGAACCATTTCAATGTGTCTGGCAGCATTTATGCACATAACAGAGAAGGATATTTATTCTAAGAAACCTAGATCAAACAGGTGAGCTTTAATTAAATTTGGAAAGTGTTTGGTTCAGCAGATACCCTCAATCTTTTCTAAAAGCAATCTTGGTTCTGCATTTCTGTATGTGAAGGTCCCCCTTCTCCTTCACTGTTTAGAGTGGCATTACACATTCAAGAGATTGAGAAGATTTTGATGTGATGAGATGCGCGATATCTTAGGTAACTAGGACCATGATTTAAATGGAACCCTACCAATGCGTAGTCTGTCAGGGGAACGTTCATAGCACTTTCTGTTGCTGTTGAAGGTTGAAACTTCTGAAATGTAAGCGGTTTCTCTCCTTCCTAAATGAGTTGCAGTCATCACACAGAATCAGAAGTGCACCCATTTTGGAGCTCAGTCTTGTGCCTGAAGCATGGCCTTAACATCTGTAAATAGAGGACAAGGTGTTTTGCAGCACTGCTATTTGACCATCAGTAGCACCGAAGAGTTCATGAGATACCCATGGTTACCTTTGTGATGATATATGCTCAGGAGAATGGGAATTTTTAGAGGTGGTGAGATTTTCAAAGCTCTGTCCTTTTTTATGAGTGTTAACTCATTTGTTACTGAGACTCACATTTAAACAGACAGGAATGCTTTTAGTAGGCTGAGAAAAGTTAAAGGATGTCTGTGTATTCTTTAATACTGTCTTTTGAAACAATCACTAGCATTTTGTACTCTATGCTTTTTAAGGGTGAATAATTTAGATTCTTTCACCTCCTGATTAGAAACTCCTGTCTGTGTTCCTTCCTCTGAATTTAGCTTTCTAAATAAGAAAATAAACTAATTTTATATGAAATTCTATAACCTGTACCTCAGTCTGAGTAAAATTATTACCCATATATACATAAACTCCCAAGTCTAAAACCAAATCCAACTGTACTGGGCATAGATGGCACATAAAGACAACTGTTTATTATCTTTTAATTTATTCAAAGCAAATTGACCACATTTACACAGAAAAAAATACCTTTAAATCACACAGGACAACACTGAAAAGCCATCATTAAACAGCTTAAGATCTTGCCTGCACATTTGCAATGCATTTGGCAGGGTTTGGATCATGAAATCACAACCCTTAGATGTTCAGAGCAAAAGGAGCTCTATAGTACTCTTCTTTGGTACATATCTGTGTTTTTAAGGTTATAATGACACTCACCTGCAAGAGATTTGCAAAGCAGGTAAAGCTGTGACCTGTACCTTTAATTCATCTCAGCTAGTTCCATGATGATGAAGTGATCTATCATCATTGCAACCATACTAGGGGGTGTATTCCTACCAGAAAGTTTAGCCACTGCAGGTGTGACTGGAGCAACATCTCCTGGCATCCAGCAGTGTATAGAATAAACTACAGCTTTTAGTTAAAGAATATGGAAACTGACAACAAATTATTACTTGTGGTCTTTTTTCCAGTTTTCAAGTGCAAGCATACCAAAGTTTATTTTAAATCTGAGCCAGTCAGACATTTAGTAATATAGATCAAAGAAGAAATGAAGGCCTCCCATGCTTATTATTTCAATACGATGTCTGTTCTAATAAAGTGTAAGAATGCCTGTGATAGACTAAGTAGTAGGAATTTTCTGGTTCTGTAGTTTAGCCTTAAATATAT
>VZRE01005401.1:5000-60000 GCA_013396775.1 Cephalopterus ornatus | reverse complement strand
AACATGTCATTACATGGTGTAAAAAATAAGCACCAGATTGCAACCACAAGAATCAAAAAAACCCTTGTGCTTTTTCGAAGTTCAGGACTTATGAATAACAGGTACCCAGACTGCTTTGATTTTTTTTCTTCAGTGTGTTAGCAAATGTTCTATAGCACTGAGTTCCATGGAATGACACACAAATAGCTAAGCAGATATCATCCGTTGTGGTCATCATAGTGAATTGTAAAGGTAATGATAATGACACACAAAGTGCTATCAGTTACTCTAGGCAGAATTTCTATTAGCATCCAGCACTGACTTAGCTCTGCTTCCACATGACTGACGGGAGACCCAGCCCTCTACCTTCCTCCTCCCAGTGTCGCAAGGGTATGGAGATCTCCCTGGGACTTTAAAGCCTTGTCTTTATTAACCACAGTTTAGGATTTTATGCCAAGGAGATGTTACTAGGAATTCAGTGAATATCACATGTGTAGCCTTGTTATTTTATACTCTTCTAGAAAATGGAGGCTAAAAGGGTTCAAAGGCTTCTACATTACATCGTGAATAGACCAGCACCTTTGTTCTAAAAATAAATATGCGATTTAAAAATAAATAATTAAGTGGGTTCAAACCAGAAGCTTACATTGCTTTTGAGGATATGCACATTTGATCAGCTGTTGAAAGAGTTGCAGTTCAGCTGTAGTGAGCTAAGATTTAGTGACAGGGGCACCCGGGGATCAGTCTCAAAGGCAGAACCTTAGCCTTTTCCTTATAACAAGAAATGAGTATCAGACTAGATGACATGGAGACATAACACACAGTACCGAAAGGCTTGAATGCTTTTCAGCAGGGTGGAAGACTGGTGTGGCCAATCTTTAGGCCAAGATTCAATGAAGAACAGTAAGAACAACTGTTACGTTCATTCTTACTTGGCAAAGCCTGTCAGTTTATACTTATCTTTAATTTGTGATTATTGAAGATAATAAAATTTATGTGTGCACCTAAAATTAAGCAATGAGTTTACTGTTTTGTTGAAAGGTATCCATGGTATGCTAGGAAGAAAGCAGTTTGGCCTGCCATGGCCAGGAGAGGCTGCTTTTATATAAGTCTGCATGACAAGGTAAAAAACAGGCAAAACTTTTTGAAGATTTCCTCATCCTCACTTCCCACTCCATATCCTCCCACCTTCCTAAATTACCCTTTTTACATCTCAATTGATGGAAAGACAAAGAAACCACTGTAACTGAGCAGAGCTGCAAAGTGAGGTAAAAATTGCAGGGGGCAAGACTGATAAAAGCAAGTCTGGTCCAGTCTGAATGTATGAGGCAAAATCAGCAGAAGAAAGCTAAAAATGTACATTGACAAAGAAGGACAAAGCATTATTGCTGCAGTCTGTTAAAGCATTTGCAGTAGGAAAAAATACAGGAAAAATTGACAAGTTGAACAAATAAAAGAGAAAGGATAAAAAAATGGAAAAATTATTAGATTTTTCCCATAATTATTTTAAACTGTGGAGCACATGCTCTAGTATTCTGAGAGTTAGGCACTTGTACATATCTTTCTCATTGTTTTGAATGAAGCTCAAGCATATCATTAAAAGTCTTTGCTTTTCTGAAATCAGGCTGGAGAGCTCCTTGAACAGGAACCACATTTCCACACATAGGTCCAAGTTCGACCATGTGTATGGGTGATGCTGTATTTGAAAATAGTGTGTGCACATATCGCAGAGGGAATACTTAATGTGCCTGAAGCTGGCAGCATACTTAAGCACCCTGTTAGATTGTGGTGAGAAAGAAAAGGTAAAAGCTGTAAAGGAGAAAGAAAATACTTGTGAAAGGTTTAGGCATTTCTCCAGATTGCTGGTATCCTGTAGTGTGCTTACTGTTAATGCTGTAACTTTTTGTGTAGACTCTTGAGAGCAGAATTCTGCTTACATACCTGATATGACTTTGAAATTCAGACTTTGCCATTTCCAGGCCAGCTAATGTTTTAAAGAGAATGACTGGTTTGAATGAGAAGGAATAGAATTAATAGAATTATTTTTATTTCTTTCTCTGAGAGGAGACAGGAGATAGATACTTTGACAGCAGGTAAGAAGCCCTATGCTCTAGGTTTTTAGGGAACTAAAACCTAAGCTTAAGGAAAAAATCTTAATTTAAAAATTAACTCATTACTAACTGATTTACTGTTTTTTAAGAAATATAGTGAGAATAAGTTTGTGTTTAGTAAATTAACATGTTAAAAGGAATAACTATTTTGGAGGCAGAAAATATTAACTTATGGAAGTCTTGCTATAAGGATTAAATGCTCTACTTTGACTATTGCCATGGCTGTATAGAAAATAATGGGAAAGTAAGGAAAATATTAGAAGTATGCATTAGAAAAATTAATTTTTATCTCAAGTTAACCTTATTTGAAATTGAAGAAACTCAGGTATCTTTTTTACTTCTGTCTTTCCTTGGATTTCTGTAAAGTCAATATCTGCACAACCTTTTAGACACTATACCTTTTCAGCTTCTAAATTATTTTTAATTTTCATTTATTTATATGCTCTATATCATTATACACTAAGTCTGGATATATATGACAAATCTCAAGTAAAGAAGGTGCTCATGACTTTCTTGATCTTACACTGCCATTTGGACAGTGTTCAAGTTTAGCTGAATATTAAAACCTTAGGAGGATTATCCAACTGATATCTGTAGATCAGCGGTTTTCAACCTGTAGTCTGCCATCTGGGAATCTCTGGATTATTCCTGAGCCGTCCGTAAAAATTGACTAAAATCCCAGCTGACTTCAGTTGCTTAACTTCACTACACATCTTCAAGGGAAATGTTTTACAACTTTGAAAATTGGAAAGGTTGCAAACCCTTTTTTAGATATTTACTTATCACTTGCTTGGGATATTATTGATCTTTTCCAAAAAGCAACTGATAACTATGAAAGTTTTGCTCATGTTAAGCAGCAGATGGCTTCTTCTGGATAGCTCCTGACTGGAAAATATTACAATGTTTTCTCAGAATATTTTCACTGAATTTTCCCTAAAATTTCTTGTTATTTTCATTTTTATATGGAAATGTTTTTCAGTATATGGAAACCAAGCCTTGGAAAGGGTCTTGCATCAAGCAAATCTACAGAAGATAAGTAAAAAAGCAAGTCTTGTGTGCACAGATTAAATTGTCCTCTGCAGAAAATGATTAAAATGTGCTAATGAAAATTAAGAGCCCATAAGCCAAAAAATTGTTCATTTGTGATGGAGATTTCTCAAACAGTGTTGCTCCTCATTTTTACTATGTAAATGGGGAAAGAGTCAACCTCACATGTTTCATGAGGAAGTCACAACAATAGTTAGATCAGTCACCAAGACCCAAAATTAAATCTTAAGACAGGGTGGAGGCCTGTTGATTTTGGGGAAACGTGCCAAAGCCAAAACCAAACCCCAGACTTCAGCCCTTGGGCAGATTCTTAAGGAGGTGTTATTTTTTGGTAGACTTTCATTTGCAGCAACTGTTTTTTTTAATTATGTGTCTGTAAACACCGCAGAGTTTAGCTTATGAAAGGTTCATGAACTGAACCATGCGGTTTGATTTATAGCAATTGGTAACAAAATTCCACCTGAAGTTGTATGTGGGTGTCACTCTGATGAAAGATAAGCTTCTAAGGAGAATATCATCCCTTCTTACACAGAGGGAGAATATGTCATCCCTACTTTCATCAAGCCAAGGAACTCTTTCCTTGCCTAGGAAGTTAGGAGGACCAGTAACTTGCATGAGAAATGTCAGCTGCTGTTGCAACGTCAAATGATATTTGCAGAAGCTACCATACGGGTATAGCAGATAGCAGAAAACGTATAGGTAACAGTTACCATACAGGCATTGTGAAGAGCACTATAACAAGGTGATAAGTGATCTGGAAGTCACTGCACTTTTTCTCATATCTCAACTTTGATATTGTCCCTTTAAGAAAATATTTATCACAAAAGAGAAAGGATAGGACTGTTCTCACTGGCAAAAAAAACCCCCAAATGGTAGGTGCCTCTGAGATGGACCTGCTAGTTTCAGTGAGGGCCTCTGGCTCAAGGTGTCAGTAGACCTCTCTGGTTTGAGAGCTTGGAGGGACTCATGGAACGAAGAGGCTATAAAATCAGGAGGAAAAGAAAGCTAAGGTCCTGGATTCAGCCTGGATTTCTGTTCCTCATATAAAAGATGACTACTTATCTAATTGTATCTAAGAATACTAAAGAATAGCTAGGCATACTAAAATTTTCTATATATTTTTTAACAATGCAAAAGATGAACAAATACTTAAAATCACTGGTCCAAGACCTTGGAAACACATTGCAAATCTAGGAAATCAAGAGTAAACTGGGAATTGAGTAAAATAATTCTGCCTGAAACAGTAGTAAACATATGGAATAATTGGCCAGTGAAGCAAGTAATCTAAATGAGTTTAAGAGACAGCTGGACATTTTTATCTCAGGAGAGAAAAGACTGAAGGATATAGTGATAAACCAGGGAGTTGACAATGAAATATACTGAAAGAAAAGGCTTGATGAACCAAAAGAGCCTTTCTCTAGTCAGCAATTTCTTACATTTATAAATGTAATATGAATAGCTGCTGTGTGAATATGCTATTTCTACACAGTGTCACCATGTCTAAAGAAGAAACATTTTGTATCAGAAGATGGATTTTACTGATGCAGTCTCCACTGCCAGTAATAGATCTACTGGATCCACCCACTTAAGACAAGCTCAACTGCCCCCGCTCTCTCCAAAAAGTGAATTATTTACACTGTACTTCATTGCTTCAACTTTCAAATTACTTCACATTGTGGTACCTTACAATCCTGTTCTTAGTGAATCTGTAGATACTGAAAGTGTCGTACAGAGTCATAGGTTGAAGCTACGCTTAAGGAAAATTTCCTTTATTACCGTTTTGTCTCCCAACCATGACATTTTGGATTAGCCATGGTGGAAACATCACTGCTAAAGATATTAACAAATATAACCAAGTTCATTCCAAGTAATGTGTCTAGCTAGTTCTGTCTCTAACTAGGTCTAGTATAGATGATAGTTTACCTCCCTGCCATGACAGTCACACCATCATTTCTGCCAGGAAACAAAAACCAAAAGAGACAAGCATAAAATATAGCAAAATTGAAGCAATATTCAATTTGCAGTACTAACTTTTGTATCCAGGCTCAAAGTTCAATTTCAATGCAAGTCCTGTATGTGGTTACCTAACTACCCAACTGCTTCACAAATCAGGCATTTGGATGTGTAATTGGCAAGGTTTATGACTGTAATTAAATTGTGGTTTAAACTGATTGCAGATGCAAAATTGCACCTCTAGGAAAGGAGGCCAGGTTGAGGCCCTTTCAAAAATCATGTTCTTCAGGTTGAACCAGAAAGATTGTATAGTAAGTTGAATGACTTTCAAAAAGACTTGATTTTCCACTAACTTGCAATTTTGTTTTTGCTGGTGAAACATCACTGGCTTTAGTACAGTTTTCCTCATTAGTACTGGTGCAAGTTTTTAAAAAAAAAAAAAGTCTCTGTGTCTGGAATTAGGGGTGTGGGAGGAAGCTGGATGTATCAGTGCTGAGTGTGCAACTGCACCACTTGTGTTTGGAAAGAGCGGCAGCATTGCCAGCTTCCTGTGTTTAGAAGTGTTGGGACCAATTGGTGAAATGCCTATTCTGACACGAAAATTACAATTTCAACTACTATAAGCATTGTGCCCCTGTCCCCTGTTGTGTCAGATGAGCATTTCTGGAAAGAGTAACCCTTCTCCAAAGTAATGCTGTTACCAGAAACACTATGCAAATAACAACGAGGGTCTTTTAAAAGTCAACAAACCAGAGAGAAAAGGGGAAAGGAAAGGACTGCCAACTCCGAGTAGAGATTTAATAGAAACCCCTTTAAGTTCAACTGTATTAACTCCTTCACACCTCATCATTTTACTGTATTAAGGAAGTCTGAAATAAGGATCTCCTCTGTATTATTACAGGATATGTATTTCTTTGAAGTATTGTCATATCTAATTCATATTCCTGATTGCATTTAATGAAGAACAATAAAAGAATGTACCAAGTTTGTGTAATTCAAATAAACTCACACAAAAATAGGCAGGTAGCCAGATTCATTTGGAAGGGGGAAGAAATACGGTCATCCCCAGCATATACACTGCAGCCCCAGTTCAGAAATCACCAATTATTTCATTGCTCTATTCAGATATACAACAAAGCTTTCCATTCATCTTGATAATTGGGATTTTCATTATCCTTCTCTCACCCATCAAGAGAGAGGATAATAAATCCCACTGTCTACAAATCATGCACTGGGCACAGGTCTCTCTGCACTTCAGTGCAGAAGTATTTATAATAGAGACCGTATTTGCTCACTTTTCTGTTTGGCAGGTTTATCCTTTATGTGAAACCAAACCTACAGAAACCATTCTGTAATGAGGAAACATATTGTTATCATAGTAAATTTGCCATTAGACTCCAAGTGTTGGAAACATCTCCCCTCCCTCACATTAATTTTCTTTTCCGCACCTAGATTGATTTAGAAGGTCCCCTTTCTCTTGGGCTAGTAGTAGAGGCAAGGACTCACCAGGGACTGGTTCCCTAGTGACAGCAGTAAGTCTCACTGGGCTTGCTTGAGAAGACATTTGCCAATGAAACTGTCTGAAAGTTGCTAATATTTTACTATTTATATCTGAAGGTTCATTTGTGTTAGCCAAGACAGTGCCAAGTTGCAGGGTGGGTAGAGAAAGGAGGGAGAACTCCAGAATACAGCCACAGGGCCTTGTTGCTGCCTTACTGTTCTTGAGGGAGTTTTTCCTTCGAGATTTCCTAGGAACAACTAGTTAAGGAAGTGCCTGGAAGACAGGGAAATTTTTTCTGATTATGACACAGTCTGACCATGTAAAGCTGTTCAAGTATTTAAGTCTCTAACTCACAATAAAGTTGAATTTTCTTCCTCTCCTACATTGCTTTTTCCTCACTTGAGGTGTCTCTTCTGTGATATTTTTTCTTGATAGTCAGTGATGCTGGCCTGCTCAGCTCTCTAAGACCAGACAGGTCCTTGTGAATTGAGAACAGCTTCCTCATTTATGTCCCCTCCACTTTCACAGCCTGAAACACAATGTAAGGAGGGTTTTTAGGGATATAGCACTGGGCCTGGACTCTTCATTGAAGAATTTCCAAAAGGTTAAGCTTTTTTACTTTTCCCAGTGTGATATACTCTAATAGCTCTCCTTGCCTTATCCTTGAGATTCAAAACATGTAAGTCACTGCTCTGAGAGGTAATTCCTCTTTAATTCAGTTCTCCCCTCTGCAAGAGAAAGGGTCTAGTAATACTTATCTGACACCTCACACTAGAGTGAAATCATACTGTTAATAAATATATAAATATATATATAAATAGTTCACAGTTCATAAATGAAAATATAAGTTTTTGAGATTGATTTTAATTATATTTTCTGCAGATTCACATGGTTTGGAGAGCTTTGGAAATAGAAAAATGTCAGAATGAGAGAATTTTCATGACAGGAGGGGATTTCCTAGTCACAGTTCCAGTTGTTTTGCAGGAGATCTCATAGATTACCAGTGAAGAGAGAAACATATCTTATTCCCAGTGTGAACAATTCCAGATTTTCTTCTTTGATAAAAAATTAAAAAAGCCCCGAAAACCTATCAGCAGAGAAAATAGAGAAAGCAGTGCTTTAAAATTTCTATTTCAGAACATTTTTGCTGTGCTTGCTTCAAGTTCCATTTCCTGCTTCATTGTTTTATTGTGATTGTAGTAGAAAACATATTCCCTTCTTTGTATGTGACTCATAATCATTGTTGCTGACTATTCATTTAGTTCAGACTCGCTGCTGTGTCCCAGCCCTTGTCTGAGACCTGCTTTGTTCTAGTATTTAGTTGGGAACATGAGCAGGTTTTATTCCTCTTTTTCTACCTCACAAGGTAAACAAGGGAAAGATATTTCCCACATTTTCCATGTGTTTCTAGACATATCTTATCTTTTATATTTGTCACTATAAGCTAATGTTTCAGTCTGTTTAAAGTTGACCTCTCAAGTTGTGAACTTCCTTGAAAAACACTGATAAGCAGAAAAACTTTAACAGCTATTAGTGAGGGAGTGGTGGTGACATGAGTTAACATTAGCCTACTATCTCAAGAAAGCAAAATGAAAATGTGGGAAAACTTCCCAGGTGAAGAAATAAATAGATTGGCAAATCATCACGGTGGCTTCAGCACAGTACTCATGAGAGGAAGAGGCCTGTATTTCAGAAAGTGCATCACTGAAGGTGCTTTCCAAAAGATGTGTTTTCTCTCTCAAGTCAGCGAAGGGAGGTGTGCTGCTGAAGAGCAGCATCAGCCACCATGGTATTGTGAAATGCTTTTCACCATTCTGAAATCCCATGAGGACCCTGGCCTATTGAGAGCAGCCCTGCAGAGAAGGGCATGGAAGTACTGATGAGTGAGAGGCTGGACATCAGCTGGCACTGTGAACTCACAGCCCAGAAAGCCAAGTGTAGCCTGGGCTGCATCAAAAGAAACATGGCCAGCAGGTTGAGAGAGATGATTCTGCCCCTCCAGCTTGTCCGTTGTGAGACTCGCCCCCACCAGAGTACTGTCTCCAGTTCTGGGGTCCCCAGTACAAGAAGGATGTGGATATGCTCAAGCAGGTCCAGAGGAGGGCCACAAAGATGGTCAGGGGGCTGGAGCACCTCTCCTATGAAGACAGGCTGAGAGAGTTGGGGTTGTTCAGCCTGAAGAAGAGAAGGCTCTGAGACCTTACAGTAGCCTTCCAGTACCTAAAGGGGGCCCACAGGATAGATGGCGAGGAACTCTTTATCAGTGCACGTAGTGATAGGACAAGGGGCAACGTCTGTTGTGATTTAACCCCAGCTGGTAGCTCAGCCCCACACATTTGCTCACTCACTTCCCCATGCCAGTGAGATAGGAAGACTAAAAGTGAGAACACCCATGGGTTGAGATAAAGACAGTTTAACAGGGAAAGCTAAAGCTGTTCACACAAACAAAGCAAAACAAGGGATTCATTCACCACTACCAAGTCAAGCAGGAATTCAGCCATCCCCAGGACAGCAGGGATCCATTATGTGTAATGATTACTTGGGAAGACAAACGCCATCACTCCAAACAGCCCCCCTTCCTCCTTCTTCCCCCACCTCTATAAGCTTAGCATGAGGCCATATGGTGTGGGACATCCCTTTAGTCAGTTGGGGTCACCTGTCCTGGCTGTGTCCCCTCCCAGCTTCTTGTGCATCTCCAGTCCCCTCACTGGTGGGATGGAGTGAGAAACAGAAAAGGCTCCGTGTAAGCCTGCATAGCAGTAATGAAAACATCCCTATGTTATCGACCTTGTTTCCAGCACAAATATAAAACACAGCCCCATACTAGCTACTGTGAAGAAAATTATCCCAGACAAAACCAGCACATGGTTTTAAACTGAAAGAAGGAAGGTTTAGATTAGATATTAGGAAGAAATTCTTTACTGCAAGGGTGGTGAGACACTAGAACAGATTGTACAGAGAAGTTGTGGATGCCCCATCTCTGGAAGTGTTCAAGACCAGGTTGGATGGGGCTTTGAGCAACCTAGTCAAGTGAAAGGTATCCCTTCCTACAGAAGAGCGGAGGAACTATATGGTGTTTGAGGTCCCTTCCAACCTAAACCATTCTATGATTCCATAGGTGAGAATTATGCTGTGAAGGGTGGAGTAGCAAACCCTGCTGCAGTTTCACCTTTCTCTCTTGATATGCACTAGCAATTTGAACATGCAGGGTCAATTATTTCCCAATTTTTTTTTGGCTTTACCCAGGAATTTGTAAAGAATGGAAACATATGGTTAGGGATAGAACAAAGAAATCTTTTCTTAATATGGAGTTAATTCACACAGGGTTGGGTTTTTTTCCTTTTCATTAATTTGTTGATTACTCAGTGAGTGTTTTATGTAAATAAAACTGAGCCTGGGACCACTTGCAAAATTAGTTCTCCACATGCATCATTATTCACTTTTTCAGTTTTTCATTGTTTGCCTAAGCCTCATGGTATGATTTTTGATCACTGTCTCTATGAAAGTAGCTGTACAAGAGTTTTACTAACAAAAGACAGGATATTATCAAGTTTTTAATTCTCTCATGGATGTGGAACAACTTGCTGAATTTAGGAATAGGCAAGTTGGCAAAACCAGGAAAATTTTTCATTTTTTTTTTCTTCCCTAGTTCCCTTACAGCAGGTCTTTCCCTGAAATACCGCTATTAGAAAGCACAGTAGAAAAATAGGATATGGGCTAAGGTAAGATTTTTAAAATTCCGTCTTGCCTGGAGGACAATAACTCCACATGCTCATGAGTCTAAATTAAAGAACAGCAGAACAATCAGAAATTAGTGGAATACCTCGATTTTGGTACGTGAGTCTGTGGAAGAACAAGAGAAGGAACCAGTCCTGTGCTCAAGGAACAAGTCAGAAAGATGAGGGAGAGATATACTTGCATTGATATATAATTATCCCAGAACCTTGTTAGGGCAAAGCAGCTCTTATTCTAGCCAAGCTGTCTGTGCAGCGTGAGCACAAAGCATCAGAGTTTTATTTCTACCTGTTACTTGCGGAGCTTAGCGCTCTAACTGCAAAGGCTTTGTGATTGTGGATTCAGCAGCACCTTTTATCTTTTCTCACATTTGACAGTTTTCTATTACTTGTGTGACAGATTCTGTGTTATTTTCACAAACACTGAGTAACTATTTTATGGGGACATTTGTTCATTCATTGCTTGCAAGGTTGCAATTAAAAACTCTTTCAGCCTTCGGAGTGGCTGGGGGAGAAGGGGAAGGACATTGCAGGAAAATTGAACTTCTCACTTATTTCTAAAATGGTGCGATAATTCTACTTGCCTTCATATATTATCATTGTGTTAATGAGTCAGCCAGCAGTGGAAAAAGGTAGGGAGCTTCAAGAATATGAGTTTATGCCAGTCCTGATCCAACAAGGGTAAAGTCCTAACATGAGCACTTCTAGCACAGCTGCTGCCTACTCTGTCTCTCCTGCAACTGATGGAGCATAGTGCTTGGTGCAAAGGTATGAGTCTGACAGCACAAATGTTTAAAGTAGGGCAGGAAGACATTAGTAAAGATTCCACCCACTTTCTCCATCTGAAAAACTACTGTTCTATTGCTGAGTGGATGGGCTTGGAAAGAATTTATCAACAAACATTCATGGAGCAATTAAATAAAATTGTGCAAATGCTCATGAGTAAAATGAATGAAAAATTCAAAATAAGCGACTGATCAGACTTACCTTCCTCCAAGAAACACAAAATACTCCTTCATCCTCATTAGGAGGATGAAACAAAACATTCTTATTGCAGAATGGATAGTCAAAGGGGTATGGGTTTTATTGAAACTTTGTCTATTATCAAAATGTGTTATTATTTTATTTTATAATGTTTAGGAGCATGTGCTTTAATTAAAATTCCTTTAAAATGTAAGTAAGCATCACAATTTATAAAGAGGCAAAAGGCTAGCTTTTGGAACCAGAAAAAAAAACATTTTTCTGTTAATTAAGTAAGATTTGTATTGTTTTCTGTACAGATGATGGTTAGGTATTTAGATCCCATTCCTGCAGGGTGTTTGTGCATTCCCTTACAGATTAGCAGCAGCTAGCAGGATGAACCCCAGACTGTTTTGGATCTGACTCCTCTACAGATGTATAAAGGAAAACAATAAAAACAAAGAAAAATCACTTGAAAATTACTGACCAAAAATCATCAACAACTCTGACCTTGGTGTCGCTAACAAGGCTGATGGAGACTTGCCACATCTCAAAAATAACCAGGGTCTAATGTGATGCTGACCCTGTTTTGTCTTTTAGGTTTTGGCATGAAAAGGAAATAAGAGAGTCTCTCCACAGACTACTCATTTATAATAAATACTGATTGGCTATACTGGTAATTTTATGTGATAAACATATTAAAATAGTGTCAATAAACCAGGAACAAGTGATGTGCAAAATAGTTAACACTAAAAAGAACATAATAAGTTCTTTATTAAAATCCATAGATGGATCATGTGAGCCTGTGATTACAAAGCCTATGGAGCACTTGACTTGGTATACATGCTTTGATCCAAACACCTCATTGCACTCTGTCAGATTACTGGCTCCTGACATTAAATAAAATTCAAGTATGATTTATGGAGTGGCCTTTTGATGGGAGCTGAAATCAGAAATGGTTTAGGCTTTGCCGGTATTCAGCACTGTTTTCATTAGCTACTACTATAATGCAAGTATTGCATTTAGTCAACCGAATTACATGTAGTTCTCAAAGATTCTCCCTCACTCCCTGTAGTCATTGTTCCACTCATAATAAAATTTTCTTATCAATTTGCCACAAGAGAAAGGCTGAAGTTCACTAAATTACAGCCATGTGCATTTGTGCACTAGACAAAGTGATAAAATTAAAAGAAACGAAACAACAAACCCAACCTGATGTTATTTTTAAATTGTTCATGGAGAAAAGGGACACTGGCTGGCAGAGGAGGCCACCCCTGAATTCCAAGGACTGGAAATTTCATTTTCCTTAATTAGTAAAACAGCATCTGCCTAGAAAAGAATAAAACAATGAGAGAGACGCTAAATAATATGTCAAAAATGACACCTGGCCTTCCCTATGACTGATTACTTTGAGAGGTTTGATATGTGAGCTGGAAGCATCATTTTGCACTTCTTTTTCCCTGCTCTCTCTATAATTTTATTTTTTTTTAGACAGCCTGAAAATGGTGGTTTTACACACAGACAGCAAAACACCCCAGTTCTGACAGCTGAAGTGAAGCCATCTCAGTGGTTTAGCGGTATTGCCACACAGAAGACTTGAATTTGGGAGTGGCCTGGGGGCACTCTCTTTATGAGCCTTTGATGCTCTCATGTGTCACAGAGGTGATACATTTTGACTCCAGGCAGCAGCAGTTGCTGATGGCTCCTGACTCTGTAAGCACCTCTTGATGACTGAATTATGACGCAGCACTGGCATGGAATGTTTGGAGATTGCTTAGCCCTGTCCTGGCTGGGGAATGAATGTAGTCAATAATTGTTTTGTGTACTATTTGCCTGTATGCAAAATGCTCCCTGAATTAATCTGGCTGTGTATCAGAAGAGTTATTTACAGAGCTTCTGCAGCAACAATTAGGTTTCATGTTACCTGTAATGCAGAATGTCTTCCTGGGGCCATCTCCAAACTTTTTCTGCTTACAACCTGTGATTATTCCTCTGAGTTTCAGTTATTACTTTTTATTTTGAACAGTTGCTGCCTGTTGTGACTTTCATGCCAATAAGCATTCAACTGAGGACCAGAATTTGCTAGCATTTAGGACGAAATTCTTTACAGAGAGGGTAATCAGACACTGGTATGGGCTGCCCAGGGAAGTGGTGGATTCTCCATCCCTGGAGGTATTTAAGAAGAGGCTGGATGTGGCACTTAGTGCCATAGTCTAGTAACTGTGGTGGTAGTGGATCAAGGGTTGGACTTGATGATCTCAGAGGTCCCTTCCAACCCGGCTGATTCTATGGCTCTATGATTCTATGATTCTATGATATAGTTCAATCTGGAGATGTGGCATCCATGCCATCTCCTACAACCTCTGAGACATCAAAGTACCTCAAGTGTGTTGACTTTTGGGCAAGTCTTCCAATCCTTATTTCTGTGGGTATTCCTTTTTGTTTCTTCTTTACTGCTGTTTTCATACTGTTGGTTGGTTTTATGCTGGAAGTTGGTTTATGTTATGTCCCTTCTCATCAGGTGAAGGTAGTTCCAATGTGAAGGTACCTATAGATCCTTGTGAGTTCCTCTTATCCTGGTACAGGCAGGGTATTCTGGATGATGTTTTGTAGTTATGTTAAGTCAGTTTAGCGCTGTTGCAACTCTCTTCAGATACTTGGTATGATCTGGGTGTGTTTGTTTCCTTGCTATTGGTTTACATGTTGATTTTATTGCTGGGGTAGTGCCCATGCGTTATGGCTGTACATCCCTGCCTTCTTCGCTATGCAGTGTTTTCTTCTTAGCTGATGTTTCTCTTAACTGATCTGTTGCCTGTCTATTGTCCTTCTTCTGGATTGCAGCAGGCTAATCCCAAAGAAAATTATTTTGCTGTATCTCTCTATGCTGGGCTCACATTTAGCTCCAGGAACAGTTTACTGTGGAGATCCAGCGTTGCAAATGGGGATTAGCTCTTACCTTTCTTACCTTTGCCATATTTCGTCTGTCTGTCTCTGAAAACTGTTGACGTGGAGGATACAATGCCTGTCAATTTTTTATTTGCTTATGAGAAGAAGCTCCAAGTTTGACACTGTATTATTAAAATTCTGCTACTCTACATTAAGCTTGACATAGTATCCCGTGCAATACCTTACAAAATGTGACCTATGCTTTTGGTTAATTTTCCTGGTTCTAGTCCACTTTTATTCAACCTAGCATTAAGCAGCTAAGTGAGCACTTAAATTAAGAGCATAGTTGCTCTTTTCTAATCAACACAGATGGAAAAGAGCATTTTCAGAGGGCAGTTTGGATTACAGGTTAACCTGCTCTGTGGAAGTACCTAGTTTCCTTTGCTGCTGGTGGCAGCCTCTCTCCAACATTATTCAGGATGAACTTGGGCTCAAGTCTGCTTACCCCTAAAAAGGGTAATGATGCCCTGTCTCTGTTTAATTTTTATCCTCAGAAGTTGAATCCAAAACAAGTTTTGGGTTAGGAGTTCATGAGACCATAGTATCCTTTGTCAAAGCTGCTCCATGCTCATTCTTCACTTGTCTTTTATGCATAATGCCTGGTTAGACAGTACATTTCTCAACTTATCTCTTGGATTTATCCCCCAAGAAGTGGTACATTCAAACTTATTTTACTACACAGTGAGCTCAGACTAGCAGTGTGCTGCCATTCACTTACTGAGGTGTAGCTGGTGAGTACTGTCTTATTGAGGAATAGTAAATCATTTGCTTATGATTGTCTACCCATATCCTGAATAGAAATAGAGTCAAGATCAGAAAAATCATTCTTAGCACAGTCAAGTGCAATCTTGGCCCTACTGCAATCTGAGGAATCAAACTAATAAAAAACTGAGGAATCCTTCTACCTTTTACTTATCCACCACTTCCTGACTGGATTTGTATTCAAGACACTGCAGGTGACAATGCCAGCAAAGCAGGCTCAAACTCAAGTGTCAGCTTCTCTATCTTAGGAGAGTCACACAACAGGTTTTATGGGCACATAATCTACCACAAAGTAAAGTATAGTGCACATTTGTACCTTGACAGCCACTCTGTGGTAATTACTTACATGCATGTTGTCTTCATGACAAATGCAGCATTTCTGAGACAATTTTCCTCTTGAAGATGGGATAAATCTGATTTACTTTTCTGGAGAGCATGCACTGCTTATTACTAAGAAACAGCTGATGTAGTGTATATTCACACTTCAAGTTATCCTCCTTGAGACTGTCTCTGTGCCCTTCTGGTCCATCGTCCATCACAGAGCTAATGAACCCAAACTCTGCTTCAAGGAGGGCACAGCAACTTCAACTTTTGAGACTGAATATCACACCATGCCAATAATTGTGAGAGTTTATGAGGGAATGCGATGAGATACAATTCCTATATGTAGTCTTATAGTTTGTTTTCAATTTGCTTCAGAAAAAACACAGAAACTGTGGTTGAAACTGTGGAAAATTTTGCAAAGGTATTACTCAAGTACTTGTTGAATGAAAGAGGGTTGAATATGTTAGCTCATGGTCACAGTGCTACACAGCTAGGTCTGAGACAATATTTCTAAGTGCATATTGCTTCTAGGTTTTTGGTTAAGCGTTCGTATTCTCTTAGGCCGTAATACTGAACTTGCAAAGCCAAAACCCAAGATGGTCTACGGAGAATTCAGGTCTGAGTTTCTAATTAGGCTAGATTTGGGTTGGATATGATCCTTGTCCAAATGTTTTACCTGTCCATTTTTCAGTGCAATATTTTTTGACACACCTTACACTTCAGCACAGTCTACAGTTATACTGCTTTTGTTGAGCTGAAAGAAAATGGCAGTCAGCCCTTTGTGAAATTGGTCAGGCATGGATGCGAGAAGATAAGCTTTCTTTTCTTTAGACTTTGTAATTTTGGGGGGGTTGGTTTGGGTTTTTTTCTCATCTCCTGTCAAATTTCTCATTTCTAAGGCTACAAAATCTATAAGCCATGCAAAAAGCATTTGTTTAATAAATGGTGTTGATTACAGTGTTTGGACTAGAGCAAAGGTAGAGGAGAGTTACATCCATAATCTTCACAACTTCACATGCAGTCAAGTGCATCCTTCAAATGAAATAGTGCATATTCTGCTGTAAGAATCTCCTCACAGCAGCAGGAATAGGGCAGATTCGCCAGGACTAGTACCACCTGTTAGCAACTTGTGTAGTTGCCCATGCCACTATATGGCAGGGAAGTTCAGTGATGGTACAACTCCCGCATCACCATGGTGGCTGCCTCCATCACAGAGATTCTCCTGTCAGGCCTTGCTCAAATCAGAGGAAGTTTCTCTGAGTACAGAACTGCATGAATTGGCTCTGTGTTTATTTTCACCAACTATGAGAATGACAGTCAGTTTAGAATGAGGAGTTGGTGGCAGCAGAACTTCTTAATTGCATGACGTTTCTTATATCCACAAATCAGGCCGTTCACATTCGTTATCAATGACAGAGAATAAGATTCAGAGAAAAGGATAGTCTGGCTGTACAAATCCTTGAGACCAAAAGGTCTTCATGGGTTCTATATGAGAGGAAAAGTTGATGTTCCCTACAGAATTCATATTTATGGAAGAATACAGTTCATATTCTTTGCAACACACAAATGTTTGTATGTTTTGTGTTCTGACTTCTACAAGTTGTTTGTTTTTAACATGTCAAACCTGTATCAAATAAGGCCATTGAAAATAACAAGGTATATCCTAGGATAAATAAGATTTATTCTATTGAGATCCTAGAATTTTAAATGCTAAAATCAAGTAATCTGTAATAGCAGCCAGCAAAAGCAGCAGTGTAGCCAAGTTAATGGTATGCTGGGACCCGAGAGACGTGAGGCATTTTCTTTCTTGTGTCTCTGAGCTGCTTAGACAGGTGACTTTACTTCTTTCTGCCTCAGTTATTGCACCTGAAAATGGCAATAATAATGCTGTCAAACTTTGTGATGTTAGGTAATACTACAATAACCTCTTCTTTACATGCAGGAACTGAGATCTATCAGAAATAAAAATATATTTTCTGCAATGGATGGACTGTTGCTCAGAGAAGACTGTTAAGAAAGTTAATACTTTTGGTTGCAAAAATTGTGGGTTTGAGTTTATTGCTAGAATGAATTATATTCCAATAAACATTGTATTTCATTTAAAGCTTACTTTCTGAAGAATGGATACTACAGTCACCACATCAAACTTCGTAATTTTTGTTCATTTTAAATATAATTCTCTTATTCATTAGTTATTCCCATTATAACAATACTTTATGACACATTCATGATAAGCAGCACTTATTTTCAGGGACTAGTAACTTTTTGAAATAACTGAATTCTGAGCAGAAATTTTCATACTTAGTTTCATCACAGGAGTGAATATTTTGGATGTTTAATTTTAAAAATCTGAAACCAAGCTGTATTATTTTTCAGATTAAGACATTCAATAATTGGCAGGTATTATTTGGTTTGGGTTTTAGCAGTTATGAAATGCACTGCTCAGTCTGGTTTCCTTTCATCAATTTGTTGAGTATTGTATTTCATCTTGTGCAAGAAAAAGAAGGGGAAAAAAACCCCAAGATATAGTTTTCAAAGCATATAGTGACTTAGCAGCTCAGATTCTGTGGAAAATCAACTAGGCCATTTTGCGTAAGTCACTTAGGCTCAAAGTTTCTCACGTATATACAGCTAGGTCTCATTGAAATAATTGCATTTTAGTTGAAATTACTTACTTGCAATGGTGTAAGGTGCCTCTAAAGTTTTGGGTTTCTTGAAATTTTCCTTAGAACTGAGTGCCTAGATTAACACCAGAAAAACAGCTGATTACTAATGTGGTCCCACTGCAAAGCCCTTGCTAAGGCTAGTCGAAAGTGATAGGAGCAGCCTCAGGCACCAGTGATTGCCACCAAGACTCTCTGTTGATCAGGGAGAACAGTAAAAGCAGTGCATAGATATTTCTTAAATTCCTGTAGAAACTCTGGACTGCCCTCATGGAATGGGTGCTTGGTCTTCTCTCTGACTTTGGTAACGCGGTTTACTTATTTAGTGCCTGGAGAATCAAAGCGAGAAGAACTACAACTTCATTCAGTTGTACTGATGTCCCCCATCACGTGTGGGGAGATTCTTCCCTGCCAGTCATCTAAAACTAACCTTTACACTCTTTGAAATCCCTCTTTACAGTTTGCCTCTACCTGTACCTAAAAATCATTCTCGTCTGTCTTTGGTTAGGCAAGTGACTCTTGCTTTTTATGCAAAATTGTTTAGTTTATTGTTACTTAGTCCTCCCAAACAATCACCACCCCCTCACACCTCCCTGTGAGCTCTGTCTGATGTGCAGATTGGGAAGGTTCTGGGGTGGGGGCTCTATTATTTGATCAGTATGTTTAGCCTAGTATAAGGACACTGATCCCTGACACCCTGTGCATCATAATAAGACAAGGTAATAACAGAGGATTTTATAGGCTAGCAGGTATTTACAAGGCAAATGATAAATAAAGAAGAGGGGTTGTGTTTTGTGTAAGCAAAGAAATGTGATTAAATCTTCTTGCGGTAACTTCAGTACATAAATCCTTCCTAGCCTTTCTGCTACATTAATACACAATCAACACCTGTGAAGACCTAACTCCGTTGCTTTCAGTGATCCACAGTCCTTACCTGTAACAATAGCCAAGCTAACTCAAGTTACATTTAAAATTTTTGCTAATCAGTATGGAATTGACTTCTTTATAAGAAGTATTCTGTTCATTTTAAGTGCCGCAACTGGAGCTCTGTCATTTGAAAAGAAACATTTGGGGGTCTGGGAAACAAAACAGGAATGCCAGTAAGCTAATTATCATAACAGTCGACTCTGGGAGTGCAGGAAGTGGTGCTCTGTGGTGCGAATGCAGCTCCTCACAGCCCCCGACTGGAATGAGGCATTTCCACCAGATAACTCAAAATAAGTTTTATTATTATTTTTAATCATGAAAATGTTTCAAACACTCTTCGGTCTATTCATTACAGCAGGAGTGGTTATTTCATTTTTTAATAGGAGCACTTACAAACAATCCAAGTGTATTAACCAGCAGCATAAAATTATCAGTGATTGAGTCAATGCTGAACTTCTCACTTGTCAAACAGCGCAGATTGTTTTTTCCCCTTTTTCTTAGCTCTTAGGTAAATTTCACTGCTAGATAGCATCTCATACCAGACAAAGAGCAGGGAAGGGATGAAAAAACATGAAGCATATGCGTTGCAAGGCCAACACAATTTCTTGTTTGTGAATGAAAACCAGGGCTGTAAGCTAAGTGAGAAATGCTGGCTGGGAGCTGTCATGAATTCCTGAAAGTAAAAATATCAGCTGGTTCAAAAGGCAAGTGAAAGTTGATGAATTACTTTATGCATGTTTTAATTACCCTATCATCCTGAGATTTTTGTGTATTGATCTGAATAGTAGTAATAAAGCGCTTTCCTCCCCTCACTCCCTTCTAAGCATTAGAGCTTTGTCTATTAGGTATGCTTCTTAGGAGAGAAATTACTCATCTTCCAGACTAGCATGGAGAAAGGGGGAAAAAATACAAATGGGCGGGCCTGATCTCTTCTGCTATTCAATATGTTTAAATCTAAATTGTTCATATAATTATTCCAGCATGTATTTTCTTCTAGGCTGCAGTCAGGCAGAAAAATTTAAAACATGAGAAATTGGACAACGCTAATGTGAAGTGAAACGTAGTTAAATGTTCCATTCCTTTCAATGTCATTTACCAATAGTTATATATCATACTAAAATGAAAGGAAAATATTAGCCTGAGAGTCAGTGTATTATTGGGATTTACAATAACTAATATTTGAATAACTCTGAAAAAACCCTAAAATTAATATTACCAACATTTGATCAAGAACAGCTCAGGGCAAAGGTGACTAGGAAAGATACCTTGGAATAATTTTGAGAAGGTATTTTTTGTGAGCTCTTCCGGGGTCCTCTGTAATTTAAAGCTAACTATTCACTTTAAATATTAAACAGTATAAATCATGACAATACAAGATAAGGATAATGACCTTTATGAGGTAATGGCATAAGAAGAAGGCAAAGGCAAAAAAAAAATAGTTTCACAACAGCGCTAAAAGGAAAGCATTTTTAATCTTACATTACATGCAGATAAACTTGGACTTTCATTTGAGCCTCAGTTCCTTAAGGAACTTACATTGGTAATTTGGCTCAGCATAAAACTGCTAATTCTCTCCTCAAACCACAAAGCAAGACAATAAGAAACTTGAAAATGACATCTCTCTGTCCAACTTTTCACTCAGCTGCTGGGACAGACTGCCTAATGTCTCCCTATTTCCCTCTCCTTTCAATGGGGCTGCCAAACTCTGCTGAAACTTGTGAGATACTCAGGGACACAAGCAGAGACCAGTGGGGGCCCCATGAAGCTCTTGTATGAGGGATGGGGCGCATGTATGAGCGATGGGACTCCAAATCCCATCTTTACCCAATAATAATTAATAATTAATTAATACTTAACACCCATCTAGTGCTTTACAAGCATTAACTAATTAAGCTAATTCACCCAAGGTCAGTCCTTTGTACTCACACAATACCCGAGATCTTTTTGATCATACACCCTAAAGAGTAAAAACAGTATATCAGTAATGTTAGTTTTAGCCTAACATTATTTGGAGATTTTGATCATTAGGGATGGAATTAATCAAATATCTACTGTGCCCCATTTTTGCATTTTATCTTCCATTCTGCAATTTACTATTTTTATCTTTATTAATAGCTACTGCTCAGTGGCCTTAAAGAATTTCGCCATTCAACAGAAACTTTTCTTTCCAGAGACTTATGCTAATTAGTACCTTGTTTGTGGCTTCAGTGTGATTTATGAGCTACTCTGAGCCCTGAATAACCAAATATCAGGCTATCTCCACAACTGTCTATTAATTTGTTTATCTTTATATCTGTCTACCTATCTGCTGAAATTTAAAACAGTGCAATAACTTTCAGATCAGTGACTTTAATGCAGCATTAGATTAAAAGAATGTTACTTTATACAGGCATAAATGTAATTTAGAGGCATTTAGAGGAGGCTATATACTTAACATGATTCTTAGCCAGTGAAGACAGGTTGATCCCACTCATTTTGGGATTGCTAATTTGCAGTTAATTAGGAAGATTGATTCTGTTCTCTGATGCATAGGTCCAACCCTAAATGCATTTTTCCGGTTTCCGTGGCACCATGATAGTTATCATTGTCAAGGTGCAAATATAACTGAATGACATGGTCCTTCATAAAACATAATACTTGGGGAGTTTGGGAAAGTAAATCGAGTAACCATCAGCAAACATTTTTCTGGTTTACTCTGTAGACTAAAATCTAGTGTCATCTGCATTTAAAACAACTTTCAAATCACATTCCTTTGAGAAGATTTATTGCAATTAGCAAATAAAACCAGAGACTTGCTTTAATGCTCAACTAAAATAACACAGTTTCAGAGTTTGAGGGAAATAAAATATTGACATTTTGCTTGAAGGAACTTGTATCCTTAAATAAATGCAGTGGGCATGGCATACTTAAGCTTGTACCTTTTATAGAAGCTAACATTTATTTTCAATGTGTTATCTCTTGAGGAGATCCTTCCCCTGTACTCTCAAAATACAAGCTGCTATGAACGGATTTGGGGGAGGACTGAAGATGTTGGAATAATTGGCAGCTGGTATGGGCTCCCTTAGAGCAGGGAGAAAGAAGTAGGAGAGCTGTGCTTCAGGAGGGAGTCTCGGGGACCCCAAGACTGTGTCTTGTGGGACTGTCCTGGCTCAGTGCATGTTACACTAGGCATCCTGTGTGATTTACTGAATGAATGGGGTTTCAAAAAGAATATTTTAGATGTGTCTATATCCTCATGCTTGAAAAAAATTATGAAAAGTACATCTAGTAAGTTGTTACCTGATTTCAAACTGGTTGTTTCTCCTCAGTTGGGGTTTCAAGACAGCTGTAGGTATCAGATTTGCAAAGATAAACTAGGACAATTCCCACTCTGTCACACCAAACTCTGGCTGCAATGGTCTTCCAAGCCAATCATCTTTCTCTGCTTCCATATTTTCCCTTGCCATTGCACATAGCTGTTACAATACATAGCTGTTGCACACAGCATCCTACTTGTATCCTACCACAGTTATAGTTACACTGTGGTTTTCTTCTATGGTCAGTCAAGTTTCCTGGCCAGACTGTTTTAATAAAAGAACACTTTCTAGCAGTTTTGCATCATAAAATCTGTTCCATATTATCTGCAATGGGAGTACTACACTAATTATTCATAAATAAAATAATTACTTCATTTATCACTTTACAAATAATTAGGAATCTTTTCAAAACAAGTCTACAGAAAATTCCTAGGTAGTGTTTAAAACAGCAAAATGAGGTGTGTTGAGTCAGTCTGGAAAAGTGCAGATATACTAAACCTGAGAACCTATAGAGGGCCAAAGGCATTTTGTTATCCATTTGGGGAAAGAAAGAGATAAGGAGAAATGAGACGCTGTAGAATGGTTCCCAGAGTCAGTAATTTTCCTTTCAAAATTTCAGTGTCACTGTGTTCAGTATCTTTCTCTTATCCCTTAACCTTTCAGTTTTGCAGTCCTCAGTGCTCACAGTCCCATAAGTCACCAGTTGCAAATAAAATGAAAAATATAGAATACCAAAATATCGACCAGATGTAAGCATGCAGGGTAGCAAGAACAGGCAATGGACACACCTCTCAGTCAACCCCATCAGCTCATTCAATATACACATGTGGCTTGTTGTCAGTACTTGTGGTTGCAGCCCAAAAGAATCAGGATCAAAGCAAGAGCTTTCCTAGTTCAAAGCCAAATTTGTGTCTTTGCTGGCTCATTTGAATTTTTCATCCAGACTTTCATGGCTTCCTTGTGTGCTTGTAATTACCACATCTTTAAAACCTGACAATCCCTTCATATGGGCCAAATTCTTTTCTCAGACTGTGGTTGTGCTCTACACAGGGGTCCAAGAAAAGATATACATATGCTCTCTACAACACAAACTTTGGGCCTAGATTTGATCCATAAAAATGCGAATAGGAAAATAAGCAATTGTGAGTGTATACTTCACAGACAGGAAAAGAAAATAATTCAGAAGCTTCTGAATAGTATCCTTGGGGCCTGATACATACTTCTAGGGTCTCCAGCAGACATAAGGATAAGTAGATAGTTGAATATTTTTCCTTTGAACAGTAAATCAGCCCAAATCTGCCTAGCAGAAGAATTAAGCAGAAGCTTAATTAATCTTGCATTAGTATTTCCAGTGGATGCGTTGTAGGTTTTCTCCTGGTTTGAATACGAAAGCTCTGATCTCCACACGTGCGCTCCTAACTCCTGCTTAGGGCTTAGCTTCCACTGATTTCCGTGACCAAGAGGATGAGCACCTTTGCAACTCTCCAGAAACACAAAAAAGGCATGAACTGCCAGCTTCCTCTGGAGTGGGGAAATTCTCCATAAGTAGAGAGTCAGTGAACCTAAGACTCACACCACCATACCCACACCCACTTGCTCTGGCTATACAATGTTTGTAGGTGACTCATTGGAAGTGAAGATCAGATAGAGTTTAGAACAGGCAATTGGAAG
Organism: Cephalopterus ornatus; assembly: GCA_013396775.1. Lineage (NCBI taxonomy): Eukaryota > Metazoa > Chordata > Aves > Passeriformes > Cotingidae > Cephalopterus > Cephalopterus ornatus. The sequence goes on along the minus strand of VZRE01005401.1, from coordinate 36,126 downwards.
TTTTAAACAGGTTTGGAGAAAAAAAGACCTGACCTGGAGATCATAGGGCCATAATCAGCTATAGCTTGCTTTCTACACTATTTTTAGTGGGCACAGAAATAGATCATAGGGAAACAGAAAATTTCTGATTTGGACCTTTTGTGATATGTGGTTTTTAACCTCATTAACTAGTCCTCAACCAACAGGATAATTGCGAGCCTTTCTCAGCTTTTCCATTCCCACACTTTTGGATGTCCTGTCTGCCTCTTAGCAGCCAGTTAAATTCTCTTAAACATCAGCTTATCCTTTTCCTCTGACTCACAGTTTCCTCTTTCCTCCATTTCTTTTCCTCTCTGATCTCCCAGCCTAATTCATGACCACCTCTGAGTGGAGTCAGCAGCCCAACTCAGCCCTAGTGACTCCCATTATCCTTCACTTTCCTCTGTGCATGCTTAAATCCTTTCCTGACCTCCAGCAGGCCTTCCTACCTTGGATAATCCCACTGAGAGGTGCTCGCTAGGCTGGGAGTCTCTCCTGGGCTTGCATCAGCCTGCTACACTCAAATCTCATGCTCTGAGGCTTCCTCAGGTCAGACACATTCTGCAATGCATCTGACCTGGGGAAGCCCTGAAGCACAAGATATTTGAAAGGAGGATCAGTCTGAGGTCTGAAGTGGAGAAGGGGGGCGGCGGGGGGTGTGTGTGAGATTCATGTTCAGACCAGGTCTTATTGTTTCTGAACCAGTTTTTCCACTGCTAGCTAACCACCACAGGTACCCAAAACACATTTCCTAAGCTACTCAGCAGGTCAAATTACTTGCTGTTGAGGTGGAAATCAGGAAAAGGATTTTTTCCCCCATTGTTTTCCCTAAAAAGTACTTTATAAAGGTGCGTGTGGATGTATACATGTAAGAGCTCTGAAGCATTTAGAGATTATAATCATTTCCTGAATGAAAACTGATAAATATAAATATTTAGCAAGTTTGTTTAAAATGTGAAAATAATATTGAGTAGGACTGTGTGTTTGTTTACACTGTTTTGGTAGTGTCAAGATGCCTGGCTATAACTATCAGGACCGGTCCACCTGTCAAAGAGCAACTGAATTGTTTTACCGTTGTCTGCCAGCAGGAAATCTCTGGGTCTGTACGGGCCTCACACAAATGAAAAAAGAAAAGTGAAAAAACCAAAGCAGAGCAAACCAAACCAATTAAAAAAAAAAAAAAAAAAAGGAAAACTTTCTAAAATATGCAGTTCATTATGAAAACCACGTGCTTCCTAAAGCTTTTTGGTAGTCATTACTCTGCCATGGTTCAGCATTTGTAGAATTTGGGTATGAAAAGTAACTAGGCATGAGATAATTATTTTCAGATTTAAAACAGAAACCAAGAAAATGCTTTAGCCTTACAATCATGACAGAATATAGTTGCATTACACAAATCAGTTCTTTAAAAAAGGAAAGTCATTCTATAAGTAGTTCTCTTATCCAGCTATGTCTAAAATAGGCCTAACTCTACCTAGCATCCCAATTACATAATGTGATATATTAAAATAAGTCTCCTTAATGTTGCATTGCAAAAGGTTTGGAGTCCAGGAACAACCTTGCAATAGGGACGGAGTGACCTTTTAAGAAGAAAAATGAAATGAAATACACTTTCATTTTTCAGAAATATGCATGAAAGTAAAAACTTGACAGCATGGAAGAACATAAGCAAATATATCTTTTTATTTGAAGATAAAAAGAAGCAGGGGCTAGATAGGGAAAGGAAAAAACCTGTGAAAAAAACGGATGATGCAGTTTTTACGAATAAGCAGCTTAATGTATCTTGGCACCCACAGTAAGCCTTGTAGGAGCTCAAAGTGCCTCAGGCAATCTGTGAGCAGAATAGCAATTTTATTACTTTGTCATTAAACCAATTTCACAGCAGTATTGTTTGTTAATGAGCAGCGGCAAACGAGCGAAGATGTCACACACTGGAATAGCAGTGAGATTTGTGACCCAAGCTCAGAGCACTAAGATGGAAAGACCATGGCTATAAAAAAGGAAATACTTTGGGATGAAATGCAAAGTCTATACAGCAGAGCTTGTGTTTATGAGCTACCATTTTGCTAAGAGCTGTGAGAGAAATAAAGGTCTGGAAATATGCAGTTAAAACAGGGCCTATAAAATTAAAACCAAATTAAAGTATAGCAGAGGATTACTGCACAGGCTGTACTCTACAAAATATATTTTAAGTGATGAGGTGAAATCTAAATCAGTTTTGTTTGAATTTGGTTGATATTTATAAATTTCAATAAAGCAATGCCAAATTCAAAACCAAAGCAGCAGCCTGAATCCTGTGGTCTCTGATCTATAAGCTTCACTTTGAAGAAATTCAATTTACCAGTACTTAATTAGCAACTTGTCTTCTCTTTGTAAGTGAAGATAATATATAGGTTTATATAGGAATATAAATACTGAACAGACACAATCAGTCTGCCTGCACACATTCACAGATACACACACCATGCACGGACGCACCCTGATTCTGAACCAAACAGTGAATCAGAATCACCTAGCAAAGACAGATTACATGAAGCCGAACTGCATCATTTGATGGGACTCCTTTTTTTTTCCTTCATCTTCTTCTCCTTTTTTTTTTTTTTTTTTTTGAGCCAGGGCTGATCTTACAAAGAGATTGGGAGACAGCCTTGAGGGATACAAGAAACAGTGCCAAGCAGGCACATTATTGAATCCCTGCAAGGCATCCCGAGGTGAGTTTGCTGCCTGAGCTGTCTTTCCGTGTTTATACACAGGGAAAACTAGTTCAAGCAATGCAATAAGTGGATCAGCATGACTGACTTAAAGGAAGAGGGGAAAATTAGCCCACCATTTTGCTCCATTTGCACTAGATATGGGGAAATAATTTTGCTGTCAGGACTTGCTTCTGAGCCACCTCCTTTCTTTCCTGTAATAAAGCCCCACCCCATTTGTTTCTATTACAATCACATTATTTAGCATAATTATCCTCTTAAAAATATCTAGATCACTATAAACGCTTCCGTTCTTTTGCCTGTTTGCTACCTCACCCATGAGGATTTCGGCACAGTAGCTACCATACATTTGTGGAATGCTTTAAGGGCTCTGGCAACAGAATAAATTTAGCATATTTGTGCTTGTCTCTGTGCCTCTGTGGATCTCACTTCCAGTTTCTCACTCTCTGTGTGCGGAGTCAATTTGAACAATGTATTTCACTTCAGTTCACAAGCACGCTGACCTCTCTATCCAGTGATTAATATTTTTAGATGCTTGGTTTCATAGCTTGGTAACTCGTGCATGTTTTCTGCTATTTAACTAAGTGGGTAAAGGGGACGCTGCAGGAAATGCTCATTGTTGAGCAGTAGGCGGTGCTCACAGTTCTGGGAGCTAAGCTTAAGACTGTTTTCTGCCTGACAGGGCAAGACCCCTAGACAAATCCCTGGCTGGGTCTGTGGTAGTTGGCAGCCATTCAAAACTGGTTCTCTGCCAGCAGTATTACTAGATAGCCAGACAGATCAATTCACTTTTACATTCCCGCCATTATTTATAGCACACTGTATATCTGCTCTTGCTTATGAACTAATGATTAGCAAATATAGTACACATAAAACATAAGCATTTGTTCTGTGGAAGGCTTTCTGTTGCTGATATTGCAGATAGTTTTACAGGTCATGGAGCCTTAAAAAGGATTTAAAGGGCATGTCTTGTGCAACATTTGTTCCTTTGAAAACGATGCTCCCTTCCTATTTTTGTGTAATTGGAGAGGATAGAAAGGTTTACTTGCTGCTTATGTTTCATTGAATTCTTGCATTTCCCCCTTCTCCCACAGACTTCTAAGGAAAGCACGTAGGAAGAGAGGTTTATACAGTATTATTTGTTATTTGGGAACTGTAATTCTATGTATGACTTAGGCTTTTCTTTTCAAAAGTATCTATTGGTAAAAACTAACAAACTAACAAACATACACACACAAAAACCCCAAATCCTAAAGCAAATAACCCTGCTTACATTTTAGAAGAAGTCAGGGCAACTGTAATTTTGTAAACTGTAGGGAAAGAAAGACAAATTATTTTAAAACTGGTAAGAAAATACTGTATCTTTACCAAGCTCTTTTGGCTGTTAAAGTACTAGTTATAGTATTGATTGCTTCAGTTGCTTACATTTTGGAGCTAGAATGGGAAATGTCAAACCTAAGGCCCCAGCTCCAAAACAACACAGATCTACTGAATTTTTAAAATCCGGATACAATCCAAACTTATTGGTCAAATTAATCCTTGGCATAAACATGGCAAAGTGGGTCTACACAATTTGAACATTTTTAGCTGATAACTGCTACTGGTCTTGCCACAAGTTGCTGTGAGATAGCAAGGTTTTAGCTTGTAGCTTATTACACTGAACATTATTTCCCTGTAGAGTTCACAATAAGGTGGCAAACACACTTTCACTTCTCTGAAATGAAGTTCAAGACTACTGCAGCATGTGAACTTTCAAAAGTTTCAAAACCTGCTCACACTGGACTGCATTAATTAATTCAAGGTGTGCTGCAGGTGGAGAAATGTCATATAATAAGGAAATCTGGTTTCCTAAACTGATAGTTAACCCATACTTTTTTCTGGGATGAGTTGTGAGGAACCACGATGTCAATATGCTCTTAAGAAGTTGTCCCCTTTCCATTTGGCAACAAGTACGCCAAAACAGCCTTCTGTGTAGCCTCAGTTCCCTTCCTGGGAATTGAGCACTTACAGGTACTCAACTAAGAATGCAGTGCTATGATTGGTGCTCTCTAGAACAGCAAGATAGCAAAAATAATAGCAATCAACATAACTAAACCAAAGTGATTTACATCCAGTGACAATCTGGCCCAATGGAACAGTAAAGGTAGAATTAGCTTTTCCTACCACTTAGCATCAAAAGTAAGTGAAGAGGAATAGAAGTGCTTGAATGACATAAGATCCCTAAAGGACACATGCTCTGATAAAACTTCTCTGCTTAGAAAGATGCGGCTAAAGCTGATTTGTGAATGTTTTGCACCTTATGTGATCACCTCCACACTCAGTGCATACAAAAGCTCAAAATACCTAATAAACAAGAGTATCTTATATTGCCTTTGTATTAAGTGATGTATGTGCCCAAGATGTGGGTCAATGAAGAATCAGGAATTCTGGCTTAGCAAAAATCTTCTCAAGTCAGAATTTCAAAGAGACAGTCATGTCTAGTGACTAGTACACAAAGGTGAATAATCCAGAATGATAGACCTTTCTACACCTCTCTGAAACCTCAGCGGTCTTCCTTTTTTTAGTTATTTGGAGAATAAAATTGGAATGGTGAACTCATTAGTTCAATGTTACCAATGATAAAAGAGCAATTTCCAGGAGAAATTGAGCACTCGGAGAAATTAAAAGATTTATTATGTTTCATCTTAAAAAATACTAATGTAAGCAGAAAGAGGTTAAAAAATTTGGATGGGCATTTACGAAGAATCAGGAAAATTATAGTTCAGAATGTGCTTCTTGCCTTAAATAGATTGCAATCATTCTTTGATATCTACGGGCTCTATCACTTCTTTCTTTTTATTCTCTATTCCTTGCCTAAATTCAATGACTGATGTAAAATACAGTCTATACAGAGCTTCTGAAGTCAAAATTCCATATTGCACTTGCATAGTAGAAATATCTTCTCGGACAAGACTGTCAGTGAGGAAAGCCCTATCAAAAATTCATTCTTCATTGTGGTTTTCAAAACGTTGCATTTTGAAGGGCTTTTTATAAACCACCTTTTATCAGAGAACATAAAATATGCTGTATTTCACTTGCTTGTTTCAACATAAATCAACCCCCCAAAAAGTTTCTACAGCTCTTTACATAGTCTGGCCTTGTTCATTTGTAAGCCTGCAAGTTTAGTAAAGACTACTCTCTCTATGCAGGAGGAATATGCCATTTTACATGGCGGCAGAAAAGCAAAACAAAACAAAATCAGCATTTTTAAAGCAATGCCGTATCTCCAAAATGTATCTATTATATGTTGATGGGCAGAGTGTCCTGTAAGGCAGCCAGTAAGGGCTTTGGAAGACACTATGAATATTTCCAGGATTTATATTGAAAAATAAATCAGGATTTTTCTATTAACTTTACATCCACATGGAACTTCAACTTCCTTAACACTGTACTCTTTCACAAAGGTCTTGAATGTGTTGAGGTCTGTTCATGTATTTTTTCCAGGATGTCTTTCTTTCTCTCAACTTTAGCTTTTCAGCGCCTACTAAAGCCCAGTAGTTTAGTCAATGGGAGCTATAAAAGGAGGACAGAAATGAAGGCACAGTAGGTTCAGAGTACATTTCTACACAGGAATACAACATTGTTTTCTGAAGGGAAAGATGAGTACCGCTGATCCTTTGAAGTTTTCGCTATCTCACTACTCAGGTCTGAGGGGTGAACTTAGGAAAAACCCAGTCATTTGGCTCAAGATAAGGCCTTTTCTCAGTTGCCTCCTGTACCTTTAGCTTTTTTCTTGATCCCTCATTTCTCAGACTTTACTCTCTTTCCAGATGAAAAGTAGATACCCTCGTCCTCACAGATACTTTTGGTGGTTTTCCTGAAGTGAATCACTAGTTTAGCATTGTTTAATAAAATTCATTATTAATATCTATGCCCTTAATTATAATGAGCTAAAATAATTTTATTTAGAATCAAAAATTTTCAGTCTTGCTGAGTATCCCACTGCTAAGTTTAGTCAAAGGCCACTGATACAAAGGATAAAGTAGTGTGATCAGCAAAAAAACCGAGATGACTGTTGGATGACTTATTCAAGAACAAACACTCAGAACTCATTCTTCAGATGAGGCCTAACTCCATTAGGCTGTCATAGCACCTGCCTAACTCTCAGTCATGTTAATGAAGTTATCCATGTGCTTATAGACAGGCACATGATTAAGTAAACTGCTAAATCAGAGAGAGCAAGTCTCAACAGTCTATGGCTCATCAAGGTTCTGGAGGGTCACGTTTGTATAAAACCAATTCTGAGGAGGAACTTTATTCCTCAGCCACACGACTTAATGTTTATTTGTGCATGTTAAAATTCCCACTTAGATGTAAATTTTTTTTTTCTCTCCAAAAGTCACAGACAAATCCCAGAAGCAGTGCTGTAGTTTGAACATCAGTTTGGCTACAACATTTCCTTCAGATTTGAAATATGACATGATGGTAAAGCAAAATTAAAGATGAGTCCAAAATCACACTATGAACCTGTGCTGAGGTTTGTGTTTTCTTCTGAAACCCAGTATTACAATAATTTTATTTGATTGTGTTCACTGCAAGCATTTCCTACAACTCTACTCAGAAATTTCTGGTTTTCCTCTTTCTAGTTCTCAGAAAGAGAATTTGTAGACTTATTAGTCATAATAAGTCAGCTCCTAGAAGATCCGGCTAAGGTGCAAAGCTCACTGTAGAGAGCATCCATGTAGTGGTGGGTCAATTTCAAATGACCCTCACAGGCTTTTATAAATACCACAACGCACATGTCTGTTTTATGTACATGGATAGCTTTGGAAACCTGTCCCCTAAATTATTCAGTCACCTGACAAGGTTATAACAGTCTGCACAGCCTTTCTGACAATAACTATTAGCAGTGAAGTCAGGAAATGGATTCACCATGTGAACAGCATTCAGCTACCAGAATGTAACACTGAGATGGACCTGTGTGCTTCCACAGAGGTGTTCAAACAGTAAATAATTAAACACTGAAGCAACAAATGTAAGCTGGTGAAAAACTTCAAAAGCTGGTTCTTGGAATATCATACTGATGTACTTTTGTGTTATATGACAATATACTATAGCATAAGTCAGAAATGCAAAAAAAGTATCATTAAAATATATTAGGTAGAAAAGCATTAGCATAACATAAAAACATTTTTTAAAAATGTTTTTCTCCTAAATATAAATGCATTTTGCTGTTTCATTCTCTGACTTTCCCAGAAATTGACACTGGGGCACTGTGGAGGTAATGTAAGTGAGGCAGTGTTTGGGGGCTGGCAGATTAAGATCATGTTTTCGAAGTAGTTTTATTCCTTTAGTCTCTCATTCTGATTGTCTATGTTCCTATTTGAAAGTCTGTTAAGGTGAGCTGGATTTTTTCCACAGTTTTCAATTTTGAATTTTGAATCGGTCCTCAAATAGCATTTGAAATAACTTATTCAAACAGCTTTTGCAGGGCAACACATAGAGATGTGGCAGAGTTTCCCGCAAAGGACTACAGCAATTTATGTTCACCTCTTCCTTTTTTTCATGTGTCATGACATGGAGATAATAGCAAATGACTGAAGATACCTACAGTAACACCTGTATCACCACAGAGGTGTTACAGACCTCAATACTCTTCTCCAGCATTATAGTGTTCAGTATAGTTCACCAGCATATGAAATCACAGAGAGGCATCTGTAAGACATATTACAAAACATGTACCTGATATAGGTATTTTATCTTGACCTCAGGGCACAGATTTCATGAATGTTTACTCTGGTAAATTTAGGGAATATGAATTGTCTCTGGTGTATGTGGTGACTTTACAAATTTAAACAAACTATGGTGCAGTATTAATGCAGGATATACCACCATGGAGATGATACAAAGAGGAATTACTCCCACAGAGTCCTCTCGAGCAATGCCCCTACCCATGTTTTCTTCATGCTTGGTCCCTAACAGTCTACTCTGACCCTGACTTTGTAAAGCAACTTACTTCAAAGAAACAGTCATTTAAGGGGACGCAAGCTTCCTGAATCATGAATTGTTTCAGTGGAAACACGGTACTCTTTGCTTATGCTGGCATGCTCAGAAAAGGGCATAAAGATTCTCGTCTCTATTCACTGTAAAACAATCAAAAAACATCTGTGTCAGATAAATCAGAAGGTGCTCTGGCATGCATGCTTCACTTCTGCAGTGAATCTCCAGGTTAAGAAAAACAGTGTGGCAGTGAAGTAATGATTGTATTAATCAACTTGTTTACTTATAATCTTCAAATATATAAAATAGTTTTATTTAAAGGGAAAGGAAAATGGATGCATTGATGTTTATGACTTATAACTTTCCTCCAGGGTCCAGTAATTACTGGGCCTGAATTTATATCCTGTAAAATATAGAATCATAGAATATCCTGAGTTGGAAGGGACCCATACGATATAAAATTTTGGGAAATATTGCTCTGATAACACTCCTGCTTGTCCCAAAGTAAATGAAGAGAAACTTTGTTGATGTTGAAAGACTTTACATAGTGCAAAAATAGGGAAAATTAGACTTGCTATTCCTGTGATGAGCCTAGAATTAGGTCCCTGAAAACTGCTGGATCCTGACACTCAGAATCATAGAATTGTTAAGATTGGAAAAGTTGGAAAAGATGGTCAAGTCCAGCCATCAGCCTAGCACCACCACCATGCTCACCACTAAACCATGTCCTAAAGTGCCACTTCAGAACTTCTACCTCTTGTTCTTTTGCTGGCTTCTGGCAGGTTGTTTCACTGGAAGCCAAAGTGAATTGACTTTGCCATTCCCTTCCATGGTGTTCACTCCATCAGACAGCTAATGGCATCTGTTTTCAAATTAGCCCCATATTACAAAGAATTTCAAGTTTAGTTGCTTAATAGGAAATATATCTAAAAGAAATCCATGAAAAACAGCCTGGATTACAACTGCATAGAGCTGAAGTGAAACAAAATGTAGAGAAGCTTGTATATTTCCTCATTATAAGCAGATAAAAACAGTTGTTTTTCCTGCTGCTACAATTTCTGAAGTCTACATCAACACTCTTCCCCTTTTTAAACCAGGGGCTCTAGTAACTCTTATTGAAACATGATAGTGGAGATACCACATTCTACCATATTCTGGTTCAAGTTGTGCTTCCTCAACACCAACTGTAGCTTTACCCACATATATATTTGAAAAACAACCAGACATTTCAGGTGTCCCACCTCTCTGTGATCACTGGAGAAGTACAGTAAATTCCTCCTCTACCTGTACATTCTGCCCTCCCACTTTCAGTGGTTGTTTTTTACTCTTCTTTCTGATTGCCGGGTTGGATTTCTTCTCACTGTCTGCAAACGTAAGAGATTCTTTATCGGGATTTTTTAAATCCTTCTCTTTCCTCCCCCTTTTCTGAGAGGCATTAACCTAGAGAGTCATGAGGACATAGTAATTTGTCTGTCTACCACTTTGGTACAGTGTTTATCTTATGAATGAGGAAGTATTTCATCTGCCAAAATATTTGCAGTTTCAGGCCTAAATTTTAGTCCAGTTCCTATCAGTACTTGCCAGAAGTCAATTACCGGCATTTGTTTTGTGGCTTGTGAGAAGTGAATTGGTGGGTCTTGGAATCCACATCATACAGTTAGAATTACTTGGTATTCTCTTTGGTAGTCCCTCAAGAGAAACAGCTAACTGACCCAGTCCTGAAATTAAAAATTTCTATTTTTTATTTAGAAATTAAATATACAAAATCAAAAGCACAGAATGAGGACAACATTCTTTTTGTAGATTTTCTAAAAGCAGTAAATCCACACGTACAAGGGAAGAAGATAAAGATGGTAAGAAAAAAAAACCCTAGACAACAATAATCAATTAAACACTCATAAATAAAGGAAAAAAAAAAAAAGAGAAGGAGAAAAAAATTCATCCAATTCAAATGGTAAGGTAAAATGCTCTTTTATGTTCCATTGCACGTCCTGCAGGAACAATAACATTCTTTTGAGAATCAAGACTGAAATCCAGACATTTTTAGCTCACAGGAAAATACGTGTTTTGATTGAGCATTTATATGAGATTAGAATTCTTAAATATCTGTATAATTAGCCACATAAAAAAATAATCTTAGAAAGACTTCTGAAAAGTTACATGTGAATAACAGTTGCAGATCAAATTGTAAACCAGACTCTAGTAATTGTAGTTAATGCAATCAGGCCCTCAGCCATCATCAGAATTTCAATCAGAGGAAGGTAAATCCTGTGCAGTGTAGAGGCATGGATATATTAGTATCTAGATATCTTTGTGCCTTTCATTGTCAAATTGTCTCAAAAACAGTAGAAAATATGTCAAAATAAGGAAAATGAAAGGCGAAATGGAAAAGAAATTGTTATTAATTTAATTAACCGACAGGAAACTGAGTGTCACGTAGAGTAGGGGTTTGGTTATTAGTGAAATAATGTGAAATGTAGAAATAACATGGAAGACGTCTCTGAGGCATAACAGTAGCAGAGTTTCCTACTTTGCTTTTGCTCATTACTGACCACTATTTGCTATAGGTCGCTATCATTTCAGTGCTGGATTTTTCCCTGGCTTCAAGGAGGTATGGATGGAAAAGTAATCAATTCTAAACTCCACTCACTCCTACTCTCTCTTTACTAACTTGCTTCTGAAAGAGCAAGTCTTATACCCTCTCCCTTCTTTTCATACTCAGTCATCATCTACTATTAATTGGTTTATACATGTTAGTAAAGAGAATAAGTGACAGATTCAGAAACCAGACACAAATCACTCAAATCCAAAGCCTTACTTCAACCCTTAATCTGTCCTTTCTTTGTACTGCCGCAAAGGAAGAGTAAAATAAGCACCCAACATTCCTTTCGAGGTTGACTACAGTGAGTCTGAGTTTCTGACCCCAAGGATTTTGCACTGTATGTTTGCACTATACACTTCAAAAGCAGTTATTTTAGTAGCAGGTGGGACCTCCGTTGGTGGACTATCCCCAACTCTTGCTGAAGGATGACGACAGTGATATATTAGGTCTTTCCTCTTTGTAACTACCATGATACTGTAATGAGCAAGTATTCACTTCACACTTCTTTTCCTGATAATCTATTGGTATAGATCGGTGGTTTCCTTTTAATGCCTGGTTCATTAGATGGTATAAATGTGTGTAGCATTTTTAGCTGTGGTTGAGGAAAGCAAGGAATGTTGAGGTTAAGGTTTATTATGACTGTCATGTTCAGGAATGGAGAGCTATATACTATTTCTGCTCTGAGTGTCTGCACATAACTCCAACTGACACTGGAGTTATGCATTTGCCTGAAAGCTGTTTATCACCCTGTGAGTACTTGCTGTCTCTAGGGGTGATCAGGACAGAATAGATCTGAGTACCAATTATTTTGTACCTCCTTAAAACTTTCTGTGAAGCTAGATTAAAGAAATGATGACATAGTATTTAGGAATGTAAAATCCAACAGGTAATAGCTCTGTCCCTAAAACCGCAAACACGCAGACATTACTTTAAGAATATTCAACAGAGGCATTTATTATGTAGAGGGCACTGTACAATTGCCCTCCCCTGACACTTGCAATACAAGTGCTTCATGAAGGAATAAACCCCTGAAAGCTTGGTTGCAATTTACTTCTTTGCTTCCTGCACATAGTACCGATGATAGTTGAACTGAAAAGCATTTTAAAATTCATAAATATATAAGTAGCCATTATCTAGTGGAAAACATATGTCTGACTATAGGACCTGATCCACTACTCAGTTACTCCAATTTTAAACTAATGTAACTCCATGGTAATCAGTGAGGGTGCTCTCACACAGCTGAAGAAGCATAAGGCAAATAAGATTTTTAATACATGTAAGGGTGGTTTTGCTTAAAAAGAAGACCACCATTTTCATTGTGTGTTTATTTTGGGTACCTTAAACCAAATGCCCTGAAAAAGACACATGCAGAATAACTGGATACTTTTAAAACCTGTTTGTATTGTGACTGACAAAAAGCTGAGAGTATTAACTACATACTTTTATTCTGGGGCGGGGAGCGGGGGGGAAGAGGGGAGAAACATACTGGGTTTTTTTTTTTTCCTTTTTGTGGGATAGAAACTTGTTTTTAAAGTAACCAAATTTAGCTGCTCAGTAATCTAATAAGAAAGTGATTTCAGCTGGAGAAATTTGTTTTTATGGTTAAGACAAAACTTCGTGGGTAAGTTAATGGAAAGTGAACAGGATGATCTTCATATGTTTATATGCAAACAGCTTAAGACCAGAAGGAGACTCCATTAGAGTCTTCAGTGTGAGCTATTTTCTCTTCAGTTTCACCTAAATTATCTTTGCACCAAACAGACTTGAGTTTGGCTGTTTTGTTGGCTTTTTTTTTAAAGGCATCCCATCTCAATTTTTCTGAAAATTGTTGACTATGAAAGTGTTAATCATTACACTGTGTATTAGTAAAGCATGTGTGGGAAGCAGAACCAGTAATTCACAATGATAAGTTTATATAAAACCAACAGTACTCCCTGCTGCCCTCCCCCAGCTCTTGTGCAAACCTAGCATCATAACCTAGGGGATGAACATAAGAGAACACACAGCTCTGGTGTTATTTGCACCTTTCTGATAGCTAAGCTTTTTGTGGGGGGTCTGCTGTGGAATTTCAAAGACAATAAGCAAACTTGCACCAGACAAATAAAGTTGCATTCCTTTACATTTTAGATGTGAGACATAAAACAGATACAGTGCCATTCAATCCTTTATCAAGGTGACATAACACCAAAAAGCTTTGATGCTGTCTATTGCAAATCTCATGAGGAGGTGAGTAAGAAACAAAATCTGATTAGTTTGTTTGACTCGCCTTTCTAACTGCGTGCATTTAGAAAGGGTTTCTGTACAGTTCTCTTCCCCTCTCTTTATTGTGTGGTTTGCTTTGTTTGCTTGCATTTAAAACTGCCATTACGTGAAAGTGTTGCAAGTATAAATAATTTAGAAGATAACTCTGTGGGAATACTAATAATAAGTCCCTGCTTTTTCTAATAGCAACTCATTACGATTCTGAGAACTGCTATTCAGTAGGAACAGTTACACAACATCACTGTATCATGGATATTGTGGATGTTGACAATAAAATAATTTTGACATCTTTCTTAATTAAGTGTATTTTCATTCTTTAAAATGCCCCTTTTGTTTGTGACTGCTTTAAATTCTCAAAAAATATCCAAAGGCTTCTTGAGTGGAGAGATGGATGGACAGACAGATACATCCATCTGGTTTTATCTATCTTAAGTGTTTGGATGTAATACCTTTCCCCAATAAGAAGCCACAATGATACAATTATCTATCAATGCACAATTACTGCTAAGGGAAATCTAATCAGTTAATAGATGTTAAGAAAGACAAATGTACAAAGGTAATAAGTGGTTCAAACTCAAACAGTCTTACTCTGTTCACTCTCATTTAAAGGACAGAAAAACCTTTTAATGGGGCTTTTCTTTTACCCCATCATTTTATAAATTGCTTTGCCAACTCGTCATAGGAAAATACTAATTTTAAGTAGGCCAACATCAGGCTCAGGTTGTATGCACTTGGTGGTAATGATAGTATAGCTGCCCTTTCAGAAGTAAGTCACTCCAACATTCAAGTCTTTTTCTTTCTTATTTTTATATTTTTTGTTTACTCTCCAGTAAATGAATGGGTGATGTCAGTCTGAATGACTCTTGCTTAGACAAATCAAGCTCCTTATCATGCTAACCTCATCCTGGGGTCTTTTGGAAAGTCATAGGGCAGGCAGGCATTGTTTAAAGCAGTCATAAGTAACAGACAACTTGGTGCTCTGCACATAACAAACAGAGAGGATTAAACAACTCGTGAGATGTGGCGGCCAGCTTCTCACAGAAATGCACACTGTTTCAGGAGCTGGTTCTTTAGACTATATTATGGAAAAATATATTGATTATAGATAATCATAAACTGTTCAAAGCTACATTTTGGGTCTGTGGTTTGTTTTGGGTTTTTTAACAAACATCGCAGAACTTTATCAGAACCATATTCACATCTTCTGTTCCGAAGTGGAGCTCTGTTGTGATGATTCTCAGGACAAATTATTTAGATGTTAAAGGATGCATAGTCCATTAAAAAAAAAACAGAACTCAAGAAGTGGGAGGAAAGTATCACTTTAAAATATTGTGAAAAGCTTCACACTAATGACTGTCAGAGTTAAAACTACTGATGAGATGGAACAAGCCACAGCTGCAGCTATTGCAGATTGCTCAGCTAACAAACTATTACAATAAAAAGTACTGTCTACATGAAGTTCATGTTTTAGTATCATTTTATATATATGGGTTTATAACCTGGCAAACAAAAATTGACAGTGAACCCAGAGCAACATTACTCTCTCAGGCATTCTTAAATACAAGACTTACTTCTCTATACTCCTCAGACATTTATTCCCACTGTCCAAAATACACATATATATCCTAGTGTTCCTAGTGTTCTTTCTCTCACGCTTCTAGTGTCCACCTCTTTTCCTATTTCCATTTCAACAATATGTCTCTTTTGCTTCTGCCTTCATCTTTTCTCACCTTGACAATTGTAGTCCCCTTCTCTCAGGACTCTAAGTCCCAGTCCTTTATCCCCACTTAATGTGTCAAATGCTGATGCTTCCTTCTCACACACACATCATACACATGGAAAACATTACCTCCTACTTTAGGCATCCTTCCTCCATTCTTTTCTGGATCAATTTCAAAAATGTATTTTTTAAAGAAATGTTGAAACCTACTTCAACATAGATATCTCTTCTTTTTTTTTTTTTTCATATTCTCCTCTCTACTCTGTGTCTAATGATGTCCTCCCCTCAGTTCAGCAATCTCAGTCGAAAAATACTTCCTCTCTACCATGGCTCCCATCTGAAGAGCCTCTCTGTATCTAAAGAGCCTTTCTGTATCATTGGCTGGCCATATATTTTCTCCTCTGCCTGTACATACCTCTTAATTTCTCTCCATGGAAACTGGTTTGGGACAGAGTTCATGAGGAAGATTAATACTGTATGGCATGCTTAAGCAGTTATTATAGGTCTTTGCTATATTGGAAAAAAACAGAGCATGATCTCGGTAGCACTTGGAATAAATTTGGCAAAAGGATGAAAGGCGGGTTTTGGTCTGGACGCAAAACATGCCCACAAAGATTTTCCCTTTCCAATTTTTTATCTGTAATCACTACACCTGAAAATGAAGCGGAGGCACCCATCTTAGCTGCACATCTTTGTGTCACATTTGTCCTAGCAATAAGGTACTTGGAACTGTGAGATTTTGGTTTCAAATTATCATGTAGAATTTGGTATTATGAGGTTTTCATATTTGTTCTTTTATAGAACCTAGTTTCTTGAACTAAAAGAATATAGGTCCTGTAGAGAGAGGAGTTTTTGACTGTAAACACATGTATCAGGCATCAAAAATTAGGCAGCTAACTGGACCACTCATCTCAGTAAAACTGATTAGTGGTTAAGGGACATACATAAAATACAGCTGAATTTTCCAACTCAGGCTTCTGTCAAAACCCTTTTAGAGTGCTAAATTTTTCTTTGGCTATTGACCACTATATTTGTTTTTATTTATTTCACTGACTCACAGAGCTAATGCGTTTCGTGAAATGTCTCTGAGAACTCAAGTGAGACACCACAGGCTATGCCTGTCTTTGGCTAGAATTTACTAGGATTAAAGCAGGTGTAGCATTACAAGAGTCTGCTAAACTTCATATGATTTATAAAGATATAAAGCATATCTTTTATTATTACAATGATGCTAAAATTTTGTGGATGATAATAGAGTCATATTGGAAACACTGGGGAAGAATCAAGAAAAGAAAATGGAAGCTTAATTCTCCTTTACTCGTTCATCTGAATGGCTGTCTGCATTTCTTGCTTTTAATATTCTGTTTTACAGAAAGCAAGTTTATAAGTTTGGAGGTATAAAGGCATATTTGATTTCCAAAATAGTTAAATATGATAAGATTTTCACTATCAAAGTAAAGATTTTATTATTCCTAGAAAAGTACATCATTGACAATTTTAATAATTCAAGTGAAAAATGAAAAACAACTTTCCCTCTTCTAACTGCTTGATTTAGTTTCCTATGTTTTCTTCAGTACAAATACTGAATTAGAAGAAAAACAATGTGTTTATTTATAGTTAATTTATTTATAGTTAATTTCTTATCACAATGCTGAACTACTTCATTTGACAATTCTGCCTGTGAATTTGGTGCATTTTTTTCTCTGTTCACCAGGGTTTTTTTTGGTTTTACATAATGTTTCTATGGACCTTAAATTTTGTGTTTCTTTCAAAAGTTGGTTAAAGATGTTCTAAGACTTGGCTTGAACTTCTTATGAAAGTGTTATTATAATATTGGCTTATAAACTCATTGCACCACAATAAACAATCTGTGTAGCATATTTTACAAAATATTTCCTCATTAATACATATTTATTTGTTAGATGTGTATATCATTTAAGTTTCATACCAGTGTCAAGCACAAACCCTGCAATCTCAGGTTTAAGCTAACCTTTACCTTTAGCCACCATTGACATTTCCAGCATCATCATCTAGCTGCTGTTTAGTCCCAAGAAGCTTAAAAACTTTTGGTCCACATATACTTATTTCCTTTGGTGAGCGTGCACAAAACTGCTTAGAATGGGATATAATCGAGAAACCTGGAACTGTAACCCTAGTAGCACTGTAAAGTGAGATATTGCCCTGTCTATGGTTATTTTATATAGAAAGGACCTCCAGGATAGACGAGTAGGAACACAAATGCATATACAATGACAGACAGTAACGTGTTCCACAGTGGCACACAACTTTCAACACAAAATCAGCCTTGCCTCACTGCATTTCCCCAAGGGCCAAATTCAGCCCAAGTTCTTGTCATACATCAGCCATGCTAAGCTTTACACAAAAGAGGCAAATGAGGTAGAGGGTGCTATCCTCAATGGCTCATTGGCTAGAAAATTCACTTGTTAAATAGGATATATGTTTCAGATCTTCTCTTTGTCTTGATTTAAATCAATGTCTTAAGTGTTCCAAGTGAGCTGAGTTTCCCAATCAATGGGCTATTGAATATTATGCTCCATCTTTACTCTTCTTGACTAACATGCCTTTTTTGTGTATATAACGACTAGTCAGCAGAACAAAATTAATTAAGAACATGGGTTTGACTGTACAGCCTCCCGGTTAAGGCTCCAACTTCAGATGTGTGACAGTTAAGTGCTGGTTAATTATGATTGTAAAATTGCTTACTTCAGGTGGAACATCTTCAGAATGAGAACTGAAAGGGCTTTGTTCACTGTACTGAATATGTGGGTGCTTCAGATATTCTTTTAGGATGTAATGGACCCATGCTCAAGTATTTGTTCCAAATCAAGCAGCATAGGGGTGCAAAATTTGATTTCCTTCTTTCCAGATAAACAGTCAAATAATTATGGTGTCAGCTAAAAAGGAAAGAGATATTTATGCGTTGTAAGGAAGAACAGACCTAAGATGTCTGTCCCTCTAAAAGGATTCATAGGAATCCTGACTGGACATAAGTGTCTTCTTCTAACTCAGAGATAGAGCATGGTTACTGCAGAAAGTAACTGTTCAGCTACGCATATACACAGCAGCAAAAATGATGATGGGATGAGGTGTTAAAAAAGTAGAAATCTACATGCCTAAACAATTTAGGCATTTTCAGGGTTAAGTGAGGGTTGTGGTTTGTTGTATTTTTTTAAGCCAAAAAAATGTAATTAGGTATCTAAGTCCACCTTCTGGTGATTCTTGGAACATCTAACCAGAGACAGGAATTTCCTTGAGAGAAGATCACCTACAATTTAGACACTATCATCAACACCCATTGCTAATATTGCCTTCTAACTCAGAATTTCATTAAGCATTTGGGATTAGCTTTACAGGGCCAATGATGACCTTAATAATAAGACTTAGTAATTTTGAAAATTTGCCTTATTCATCTGAGTGCTTTACTAGACCAGGTTGAAGTGATCAACATTGCTGCCATTACCAGTTTTGTGGGCTCAAATGCAGGTTTATACACATATTAGATGCCTTTACCCCTAAGCAGTGCAAGAACAATTAGTGAAATTCTGAAAATTAAACCTCAACATCCTATCAGTCAGAACAGTCAGAGTTAAGATTGAAATCCATCAGCAACCAGTTATTAAAATTATGTAAGATCACACACAGAGTTTCCAAACTGCTCTCATAAAGAAAGAAAGATAAGTATTAGATAGGTTATATAGTTTGGGTTTCATTTCATAACAGATATCTCAATTGTATGCAAAATATGGGATAGTGAAACACATTACAGAACCGGCCAGTTTTGACTGAAGAAATATATGCACAGTTTCAAGTTTCTTTTTGTAGTATGATTTAATTTTCACATGAGCTATTTAAGTGGCAATGAATGCATTGAGAGACTTCTCCAGCTACCCATTCTTTAAGAGAAGAAAGAAAAATACATTAATAGACCTATCTTTAGCTGGGGAAGCCAACAACAACTGAAATGTGGTGCACTTGAGCACAGCCTCTCCAATGTTCTGCTCTGCCCGTAAGCCAGCTGAGCATCGAAATCAGGGGAACCCAGCCCTTCACATGCTTTAGAAAGAGCAAACCTTCATGGTTTCTCAGCTTGTTCAGAACAGCAGAGAGACAAGAAATGGTGTAACATTCACATATATGTCCTCAATCACAGCATATCTGGCCATCTGAGACCCTTGTGGAGCACCAACAAGCTTCATCGCTGACTTGCCAGCAGTACTTTGCAATTATCTCTGGTGAGCCAGCAAGGCAGGCTGGGGAGCAAGACCTGAGCCCTAGAGAGATGAAGCCCTGGTCAAAAAGTATGGGGGCCTGGGATATGGAGTAATAGGCTGAGGAAAGAGCTCCAAAGAGGTTTTTTAATTTTTCCATTCCAAACTAGTTTGGCTTACAACAACTAAGACACATTCATATGTAGCAAACTCTCAAAACAGTTTTTAGAACATTTTCCCCTGATTCCTGTGAAATACAGAGAACACAAAATGGGGTGAGACAGAGCAAAAGCTTCACCAGTATGACACTGGGAAGATCTGTATATTTACCTCTTCATTTTAGCACACAATATAGCTGTCCCACACTTGTTCTGCTAATAGCTCCAGTCACTGTGGAGCACGTATTCCATAACATGGCAGGCTGCAGTCTCATGGTGTCTGTGGTGTTCACACATCTTTAGCTACTAAGCCATTAGACCCTCTGGTTTGATGCCACCAGTATTGTAATAATTAAAAGGAAAACATTAACATCTGCATCTACAGAAAGAGAGAAGATTTACATAAGCAGAATCTCCAGTAACCCAACAGTGCAAAAAGCAAAACACAAGGGATATCAGCATGTAGGTATGACTTACTGAGAGGTTATTAGGTGTATCCGGATGAGAGCTACAGCCTGGGAGAGGGGGGATGTATTTATACATAGTGTATTATTTATGTCAATTACTTCTAATTGCCTAACTAGTTCTCTTTCATGTATACTTTAGTTCCCACCAACCAAAAATATCTGCCAATTATTATGGACTTTTGCTTAATATTCCATTGTTCCACTGACAGCACAGTTTTTAATATATCATTTTACACTATTCTGTATGTCATCATTTTCCTTGCCTCTCTTAGGGCTCTGACTGTACTAGTTCTTGTTTATTTCCACAGGCTACCATATATGCAAAAGATCCTGTAGTCATGATGTCACCCCCAACACCCTCACCTCTTCCCATCTTTGTTTTTGTAATCCTTTTTATTTGTTTTTAAAGTTACAGGATAACGGAATGTGAACACAGCATGTGTGTAGACACAAACTAGGGTCAAACACACAGCTTGTTGTGTGGTTCCCTTCCCCATCTGTAAACACACAAGACACTCGTCTCATGTTCAAGCTTTTTCTTTTGCCCTGAAACAGAATAGGCATCTTTAGGATCAGTAGTTTTCAAACTTTCAGCAGTGTTACTATAAATATATTTTGGCTGTGTTTTTTTTAAAGTGGGCTCTTCAAATCCAATTTCCTGAGGTTCACTGGTTGACAGGCAGAAAAATACTTTTTTTTCCTTCAGATTTTAATAACAATGAAAAAGTGTACAAGCTTCGTGGTCAAGACAGGACAGTGGGTCCAGAAAATTGTTATCTTAAGGCAAAATTTACTGTCAGGGAAAATGGAACATTCCTTCTGAACTCACGAACTGGTAGTGTATATGCAGGTTGGTTGTAGATGGTTGCTACAATAAGGCTTCTTTCATACAGGTGTGTTTATGCCCCAGGCTTGCTGGCCACAGTCCATTCCATTTACAGAAGCTGAATTAAACAATAACTACCGCATTGCAAAAAGAAGAAGAAAAAAAAAAAAGGTGAGCGTCAAAGGAGATGCCTGAGAGCTTTGTTAGGGCCAAGAAAAACCCTGTTGCAGTTGTCAGAGCTTGTTGATGTTGCAGAGAACGGCACTTTTTTTTTTTCTGCTGGATTTTGTGGTTCTGCCTTAGGAAAGAAAGTAAAATAGAACGGAAGAACAAAGTCCTACTCTATAAATCAGCAGCTGCTCCTTGCCAGATCAAAGGAGTGACATTTTTGCTCCTGGACTACTTGTCCACTTTAGGTGCTTGACAGACAGCTAACAGCTGGCCTGTTACATAGTATAGGAGAGTTGGGCTACATCTTCTTCAGAATAGATGACAAGCTAATCAGAGATATCCATAGCATAGGACATGTGAGTGCACCTTGATCTTCTCAAACATACCTGCTACATAATTGCTAAACACCTTTATGCATTTTTGGCAAGTTGCTACTTATGTAGTTTCCACTGAAAAGTAAGAAGGAGAATTAGTGCCTTAGTCTAATTTGATCAGAGAAGTTAAATAGATGTTAAATTTGTTGACAACTCCCCTTTTCAGGTCAATTTAGAATTGATCTTAAAAATTAATACGAAACAGTTAAAAATAGGTGTAAAATACTTCAATGTGATATTATTGAAAAACTACCTTTTTTTTTTTTTTTTAAAGTTACTTAAAATTAGGTCCCTCAACTCCTGTGTAAGAAGCTGATTGTATTTTCAAAACTGCTGGACCTCACTCCTTTTGAAAATCTTTTCCTATGAGTTTAAGATGATAAATTAACACATCTTTAAATGTTACTGAAGACTTTACAGGAGATCTGTTACCTACCTTTATCATGAATGTTTAAGTGCTAGCAAATCAAAGCGCATGCCAAATTAGCTAAAATCGTATTTAGCATCTCCACAAGACATATGTATACAAACTTGAAATTTTAATATCGGTAGTAAAAAGTTCAGTGATTCAGTTTCTAGTTGATTTCCATATACAATAAATCAAGTACAGGATGAGGTTAGGTACTACGGCTTGTGTCTATTGACTTTGCATTTTATCTGTAAGATATGAATAGCTAAGGAAGTATGTTTGTCTCCTCCCTTCCTTTCAATGATCTTTAAAAGATCATTTTTACGGTGCATGGTAAAAAAAAAGTATATGAACAATCTGACGGCACTCGTCAAAGAGGAACAGCCACCTCCGGCGAGTGTTCTTTGGCTTCAGGTGGCGTGCACCAAAAGGCGCATGTTGTCCAGCAGAAACCCGTGGGAAATCCAGGATGATACTTTTCCACTCCAGTTGAGGCTTCCTGAAAGCTCGTGCGGAAGCCTGTGCCCACCGGTGGCACGGACGGGTGCGGACTGGGAGCTCCTCGCCCCCGTAGCCCGGCAAGCACAGGCACCGCCCGCCCGGCCCCGCCACGCCGGGCTCGCCGCGAGCACAGCCGGGNCCTCGGCCCGGCCCGGCTCGGCAGCGGTGCTCTGGCCCCACCTCATGGCGCCCTGCTGCACAGCGGGAGGCCTCCCCGGGGGCCACCGAGGCAGCACCTCGAGGCCAGCCCAGGTCCTCCAGGCCGGCGGCCCCATGGAGCGGCTGGATGCGGCCTCGGCGCGGGGCCCGTGTCAGCCGCCGGCCGGCAGCGGGGNGCGGGCCGGCAGCGGGGAGCCCGGGGGCTGCGAGGCCCCCGGGTTCGTGGGGAGCACCAGAGAGCCCCTCTTGCGGCTGGGGCCCTTCGCTCCGTGACGGGACAAGGCACTGTGCACAAGCCTCGGCCCCGGGACAAGGGCCCGGCCGCCGCCCCGCTTTATGATGCCGTGAAGGTGCGCCCCGTGACAGCCACCAGGTCCTCCCTGGGCAGAGCCAAATCGTTTCTCCACGCTCCCACGGGGTAACCTGGTAACCGAGAGTTACACGTTTAACAAGGTGGTTTTTCTCCGAGGTGAATAGATTCACGTCTTGCCAATTCTCATGATTTTATCGCAAGGCTCAAGTTAATTCATGTTAACTCCAGGTCCCAGCTCCAGGACACAATGGTTATGTGAGAATCTTTTCAAGTAAGTTTCTAGATTTTGTGGCTGAGAAGAGCATTTAAAAAACATGACACAATGACTGGAGAAGTCACAGAGAAGTCTGAGAAGAGTGCTGTTTAAACTTCTGATTTTTTTTTTTTTATAGTCTCACAGTTACGGGATGGGCAAAATCATGATTTCCAACAATTGGCAGTTCCAAATTGGCGTGACTTATTTTGAGGAGGTCCAACATAAACATAGAAGATGCAGCAGAAGTCTCTGGGATGGTTAGCGCCTGCCTTGGGCTGCCTTTGTCTTGCTCTCTGTCATCTTCTGGAGCATTCTCTTCACAAACGTGGATGCTGAATCACACCTTTGACAGATGTGAGATGTCTGAATTAGCTTTAGAGAGTCAGTTTAAACAGCCCTCAACCCCGCTTCTCTAACAAGGCTGTCCAAAACTAGGTGAAGCTTTGTTAGGAAACAAACCTGCCTGTCCCTCCCTGTTCCTCTCAAAAGCTATCGCTTAAGTGATTCCATTTCTTAATATTCATGACTTAGGTAAGTCGTTTAAATGGCTCATTTCCAGGAGACTAACTGAGCTTTTTTAATTTCCTAAAAGGAATGCTGCAAATATGAGTTGGTAACCAGGTGTGGCATAGATTCAGTGAAGCATAAACAAGGGGTTTTTCAACTATTTTTGCACACACATATACTGAAGGACGCCTAAACCTAATTCTGTCAGTTTAGAATATATACTGGAGGGAGAAGTTAAATAAACTAAGATAAATAGATTTTACTTGCTCAGATAAAAGTTTAGGTGATAGACAAAGATGCTGTAAAGGCAAGGGTGTGGATATTGATAAAACTGTTTCTCCAAATTAGTCATTTCTAATACATTCTTTCAGACTGCTCTGATCAACTCAAGACTTCTAAAATTATTTTTTCTGTCTGGGAAAGAAAATTTTCTAGGTTACTTATGAAAACTTTTTTTGTCACTTAGATATAGTATTTCATTCGTTGGTTATTTTCCCTTCAAAATTAGGGCATTCTTAGGCAACAAGGGATCAGCGTAATATACGCACTTGAGCTAAACACTGACATGTTCATAGTTCAAATACTGAAATATCATTTAAGCAGAGATTTGTTTCCTCATCCAAGGTGAAAACATTTGGATTATTTTTTAGAATGCATTTTTAGACTCTTACTCAGCATAAATATTGAAGCAGGTGCTTAAACCCCATTTATTCTTCAAGATCAACTCCCATTTTCCTAGGTTTAATAAGAGCTGAGCTTCTTGTCTACACTGGTCAGGGTTTTGAAAAATCTTGTGAGACTGTTCCTCTGGGCACCTAAAAATTTTGAAAATTAGTTTTTTTATTCAGATGACCAAAACCAAACAATTCTAACCCCACATTATTGTTGCTATTGTTATTACTTGTATTTTTATTGTTTCTAAGTCTGTGACAGTGTTCATTCAGTACCTCTGTCCTTTTCAAATGTAAGAGCAGAAGTGTCTTCGTGGGGCAAAACTAATTCTGAATTCATCTCACAAATTTGCTTATTTCTCTAGATTTCACATAAAGGATTGAGAACCCATTTACTAAGTCTCTGGTTTGTTAAATAAATTCAATATCTTAACACCTCATTTTCTGGGATGGATATTTTAAGTGAAAATCCAGATTGAAGATCAACACTGAGGTTTTGAGTTGTACATAGTGGCTCCATGTTGTTCCTCAGTGTCTTGTGAGGAACAGTCTGCTCTGCTGCAGCAGGTCTGGTTCAGTTTGGTACCGGTTCATCTCATGGAAGACATTAGACATATAGACAAGTGACTGGAGTTAAATCTCTCTCTCTGCTTGAGTTCAGATTAGACCCCAAGTTGGGAATATAGTTTCCTAAACATTCATGCAGTTCATTCTCCTGAAACAAGACCTGTTGTGATCTTACATACTTAAAGTGAATTTCCCATGATAGCCATAGAGTAAAGCTGGAGATATTTCTAACTCTGAGTACCAATCAATGCAGTCACTAGCAGTTCATTTCAAGAACGAATCTTATACAGATTCAGTTGTGGAGTGGTCAAAGTGTTTTGAATTACGTGTACAGGATGTTTAAAAAAAGACAATAGAAACAACAACAAAATTATTTTTGAGTGTGCCAGATTTGAACCAGCAGATTAAGAGATCTCTATTTCCTATTTTTTCTCTTTTGCACTTTGCAGAAATATCCTCCTATGATTTTGTATGAACATTATTTATTATAAAAGTAAAATGTATTATGTAAATGTGAGTTTAATGTCATTTGATATTACTTGAGATAAAATATTATAAAGATTAATTACAGGGCTTCCTATAAAGTACAGAATACGTGTTTATTTTGGACAAAGAAAACCAAGTCTTTATTTGAAGAGATGTGATTAAATGCATACGTTTAGATTATATTGTCATGCTAATTATCAATGGTAGGGACCAATTAGGACTAGTGCTACCAAATCACCCAACTACACTGCATATTCACTAGTGTACCTTTACTGCTCTACTGTTTTTTGCTATAAGCAGATAAAAATGAAAATATTTCCTTTAAAAGTCCATATTGTACATTTTGAACTAGATCTTGTTCGTTGTGATTTCATAAACTGTCCCACAGAAGTTACCAGAACTACTTGTGTGAGAAAGACAGGCTCTGTCTATAGGAAATATATGTGGTGCTTTAGCTAGCAATTAAAGAAAAAATACAAGATTCAAAAAAACTTCTTTCGATTCAAATGCCTATTGTTTGAATAAGTAAGGTTGGTAATCTGTCATTTGCAAAATACTGGAAGTGAGATTTTCCTTGAACCTACTATGCGGATGACATGTATTTCTCAACATTACACACCTCATTTATCATTCTGGAATGAGGAGCAAGTACCATATGAATGTAGAGTTTGTGAAGGTATTGCCTCACAGCCCTGGAGGCTGATGACCCCTCTTTATCTACACAGCAGGTAAGGCACAAATAGTGGCAATGTGAGCTCTCTTTGCAGTCCCCTGCCAGTGTGCCTGACTGCTAAGCTGGGGGAACAAAGGAAAGATAGCATATGGATAGCAGATTGTAGGAGCGCTGAAAGAGGACTGAGGAAATCTATGTTGGGTGTGTGGCTCTGCCAAAGATCTCTTGTATGACTTTGGCCTTGTCACTTAATCTCCTTCTGTCTCTGTTCCCCTCTGCAAACAGGGAGAAGGAGTCTCTCCTCTCCCCCAGGCTTTGCCTGGAAATCTGTTCAGACTCTGAGTTCCCTTGGACAGTGTGCTTGTGCAGCGTGGGGTGGAGTAAGACTGAGCTTCATTGGATCCTCTAACGGCTGCTATCATCCGATTAATAGAAATAACTATTAGCAGCAGGGTAACAAAGAAATCCATGTCTTTTTGATAGATTTTACTCATCTTTTCAGGCCATTCAATCTTTGGCCTCTGGGTGAAGGGTATGAACAAGGTAAGCAATTAGTGTCAGGAGCAGAGCTGTGAATTCTTCTTTTATCGGCTTGCAAATAATGCTGAAAATAGTGGCACTGGTGTTCTCTTTTTCACCTGTCTCTTAATGCCTTCGGAAGACATTTGTGCCAAAATAACATCAGAGTGTTCCTGCAACACACAAACTGAAGTGCTGTGCAAAAGGCTGGTTTTTTGTTTACTTTGGCCTTGGATATTGCTCCGCGGGGTATTCAAAAAAAGTCCTCAAAAAATGTAAGGGCTAGGGCGGGAACTGTGGTTTCTATGTCTCTGTTATAGACTGTGCATATTTATGGGGCAATATAAAGAATAAATAATAATGCACAAACACTGCATTCTGTGCCCTTGTCTACCAACTGTGCTGATGCATTACGTGATATAGCTACTGCTAATGAAACTAGGATTTGATTTTTAGCTTCACCTAAAATGCATGTCTGTTTTGCACCTGCAATCTTGCAAACATAAATAATTTGTCATTTATTTAATGACACATCAATAATGTGTCATTTTTCGGACATACCCACTGGTGGGTATAACTGATGCCATTTATGGACAAGATTTTTCAGAGGAGCTATAGAAATGGAATTTCAAAATTACCTGGATGCCTAAAGCCTCTGTGCTCTTATATCTTTCTAAGTATACATCAGTGTATCTTCTCTCCCAACAAAGGTTTTGCTGGTCTAGAGGATATCACTTGCTCCTGGTGTTATGCCGATGTGCAAAAGAAAACTGGAGAAATAATGTAACCAGAAATCAAACCCAAGCACTATTTTTCACAAGATTCAACTGAACAAATGCAATTGCTTTTCTTGCTTCTTTTTTTTTTTTTTTCTGTAGGGAAACAAGGATCAGGGGACTCACTATTAGAGCTTGAACTCCCATTTCCAAAACAACTAGTGAATGAGTTGCCGCTGGGTAGAGTTTGCAGTGGAAGGCTGGCTTTATTCACATGAGCGGCATAAATAAGGCCAGGTTCTTCTGGGAGGGAATGGCTGGGCAAGATTGGGTTTTCAACACCCATTCCAGAGGCTTACTCTGTGGTAACTGTTGAATATGTAAGGCTGGAACCCAGTATCCAAATCTCCATGGTCAGAGGTAAAGCAGATGTCACCTGAAACCCTTCAGGAGGTAGAATTTTCTTAATGCCTGTCTTGTTGTGCAAGCCCATTGAAAGAACACTTCAGAGGGCACCCATTTCTTACTAATGTAAACTTTCTGAGGAGTATCCAAAGATATGACCTCTAAGTGAACCTTTAACCTTCCCCTTAATTATTTGTTTGAAGACAGTGTGGAGTTCTCCTGCTGAGAGCCAAGGCCCATAATGCTTCGCAGCCCGGTGAGCAGGGGGGTGTGTGCAGGGAAGTGGAGAGGGACATAAATAAGGGGACCACCAGATGTAAATAATAAAAGTGGTTGGGGTTTAAATAAAAAAAAAAAAAAAAACGAAAAAGCAATTTGGTTTCCCTGAAGAGTGGCCTGATTGAAGAAAAGGGGTTAGTAAGACGGTAAGTGTGTGCGTGTGGGGGGGGTGTTTCTGTGATTTTTTACAGGCCTAAATAAGTGTTCATTCCATTCTTTAAAACCTTGCCATCTGTATACACCATTAGAAGCTCATGGGAGAAGAGAAAACAGTCTTATCAGGCTTTCTTGTTAATCTCTATTGGCCTTAACTTTAGCTGATAAAAGGCGTGCTGGACGGAGGAGGTTCAGGTCAGCCTCCATTTGGTCAGGGCGGCAACATTACTGGAAAGTAGCTCAGCAAATAAGTCCTATCAGGGACCTTTTTCTTTGAGAACGGAAACATGCCTCGAAATCTCAGCGCTGGGGCAGGAGATACCTCAGTCAGAAGGGAATAAACAAGTACATTGCCTGTGTCTGAGTTTTTATTTTAATACCTGAAGTCATGACTAATTCTGAGCCAGGATGACATTTCTGACAACTGAATGATACTTTTCTTAAAGAATAAAGAATGTCTTTTGGATGTAAACAGAGAGATGCAAAAGAGCCCTTTAGTGTTACTTGTAGCATTTATGCATCTGTCTAATGAAATTTCCATGGCTGTGATTACAGAAGGTGCAATCAAAGGTGTACCACTGTCCTTTATTATCTGCGGAGGAATTTAACCAAGGGGTGGGAGGGAGCGAGGGAAGCACGACAAAAGGCCTTGCAGAGTTGATGCTGTATGAAGGCTAGCAATTTACTAAATGAGCAAATGAACTTAGTTTTCAGTTAACTGACTGAAAGCCTTCGCTAGGCATTGGATCGGGCCCAATGGCAATTATTGGAGGCTGTTTTGGATGATGGGCATGTTAGTATTTCTGAAGAGGATTAAACACTAGTATTCGACTTCATTAGCACTCCTTAAGGGTCACCAGCCGAAAGCCTGAGCTGTGAAAAAGCACACAAAACCTGCGCTAAGGCTCCAAATTGTTTCAAACACAAAGAGGAGGGACAAAAACAAGTGTGGCTCCTTAGTGATAGAAAATTGCCCTGTTTTGAAAGATATTCTGTGAATATGCAAGTTTTAAAATTATTTTAGGGAAATTAATTTAGCTTAGCTTGTGCTGATGTGGGTTGCTGCGCATTAAGCTAATAAGAAATATGCAAGCACTTATTTTTTGATTACCAGCAAAATTAAATCCAGGCTCCACAGCCAACTAACTGCCTTTACCAGTGCTCAAAAGCCTCAGCAACCACCCCAGTTTGAGATTAAAAAAGGTTATTTTGGGCCTAATATTAACCACATGTACCTGTGACTGGAGGTTTCTAACGAGTTGAAAGGTGCCTGAGTTTAGGGCAGGCAGGCGGTCGCCTTGCACGGAGTGTCCCCGCTCAGACGCAGAGGTGGCCCCCAGCTGGCACTGACCTCCAAACGACCCTTGCCTTTACAGGCTCCAACTAGCAGGAGTTGCAGAAGAGCAGAAGTCTTTCTGGGCCAGCACTTATTGCTGCTGTGCTGGTGATAAAACTTCAGACAGTCTAATTGATGGCTTTGCTGACCTAACGATACCTTGTGAAAGCACGGAGTGGAAAAGCCTGGTCCTCATTTATGGCCAGCTGCAAGGGGAGCTGGATCCCTAAGTTGGAAAGGGGAAAAGAAAGTCTCCCAGCCTGTGAACTTTAACCAGGATCTGAGCCACTTAGAAGAAGTTAAAGAAACAATTGTCTTTTAACACAAGTTTTCGGTCAAAGCCTTCTGGCAAATCCAGCTTTAAGCTGGCTAGTAAGATAAGCATGTTACCAGTTACAATTTCTGAGCACTTAGAGGAAAATCCCTTAAAGTGAAATTATACTCTTTTAAAAAAGCAACGCGAAGCAAAACACATTTCCACACCACACTAAAATCCTGTCAGTTTTAAAGCAGAGATGTTCTCAAAACACAGAAGCAAGCTGATGAAAGGACTTCTATTCTTTGTATTCTGTTGCAGGTTTATTAATGCCAGAAGAAGAATAGTACAGCCTATGATTGACCAGTCAAATCGAGCAGGCAAGTTCCAAGTAGTATCTGTATTCAAGTCCCACAGGCGCAAATCCTCATCAAGTTATTCTTCGGGAGTCCCATCACCTGGTAAATAAATGCTCCAACCAGGCATTCTGGGAGATTTTTTTTTTCTTGTGTCCCCAGAATTCCGCTCTAGGAAGCAACTTCGCTAATTGGTGCTAATTGGAGATTTCCCACCCTGACTCTACTGAAACTGCTTTTTATTTTCTCTCTGAATTGGTAATTGGGTAGAAGTAGTAGTGCCACAAGCAGTTTGTTTGACTGTGAGCTCTTGAATTACTCATTGCTTGTCTGCATCCAATCAGCAGGACAATCTCATTTTCTTGCTACCCACAACCCCTTGGTATATGCATTGCTTTCTCTTCTGGAAGGCAAGCTGTAAAACTCATTGTATCCATTCATTTGCTTTGACTATTCACAATATGCTACTAATGTGACATGGTACCATACTGCCAGAAAATATTAAAAGATTATTACTTTTGTTTAATAATGCGCCAGATATGTTTACAGTAAAACATATGATTTTTATAACTATACCTTTTCCATGTTTCCATTAAAGCACTCGGAATATGTAATGCTTTACACAACAAGTGGTGCCATGTTAATCATTCCACTTTCTAATGTGCATTTCCTCAGCATACTAGGGAGTTGTGGTTTCCTGACATGAGGTTATGGAATAAAACTATTTTCCATGTGGTGATGACTGTTGTCACTAACAAGGGCTTTAACTTGATGGTGATTTCGCCTGCTGTTTCACTTTAAAGGTTTTTGAAAAGGTTATTAAACCTTTGGGAAACTCTTCCCATGTAGCATTAATTTTCTTTTTCCTTAACAGGTGAAAAAGGGGGAAAACACTAACTCAACTAACCATGAAAAACATTAAGCCAAATACAGAGTGTATACATAAATAGGAAAAGACATGTCCAGAATTTCCCTATTTTTTCTAGAGTAGGTGAGAGTGGTTTCATAAGTTTGATTAAGTTTCATCGTAAATACCCTGTGTCA